>CM076583.1:1288121088-1288413183 GCA_034641835.2 Pinus albicaulis | reverse complement strand
GTTTCTCGCGTGTGCAGGTGTCCTATCACGGAGATCGTGGGGATCGTGATCTGCCAAAGCTAAGGAACGGGAGCGCTACCTCTTCTACAAGCAACAACGTTGGATTCCAGGTAAGCCTACATCGCTAGTTGGTTTATTTGCAATTAGGAACCTGCACTATAGCGTGAACGATTGTTGCTAGACCCGGTCTGGGCTAGTAGGGATCGCCTCTGTCCGCAGAGGGGATTTACCTCCACAACAAATTGGCGACTCCGCTGGGGATCGTTAGCTTGTTGTTGTTCGTTTTATGAGCTATAGATGGAGCCTGAAGTTGGCCAGATAGCCTTCGAAACGCTTTTGCTCTGCAATTGCAAAGTAGATCAAAGCTGCTTCAGTCAATCTCCGGTTTAGTTTGTAAACTGAACACTTGGAGCATTGTCTTGTCTTTTGGTCGATTCTCGATCCTCCTTGCTTGATCAGCTCTTTTGGGTTGGTTATTTCTGTGAATTTGGGTTCTTGATAGCTTGGTCATCACTGGTCTGCTTGTTGGATTGCTCTTTTATATTTTTGACTGGGAAACTCGACTGGCGCGCTTTTTAGCTTGACAGTCGCGCCCATTGGCGCAGGTTGCTTGTGTATTACTCGCGCCAATTCGTCTCTAGCGCTAGTTTCAGCCTCACAGTCGCGCCAATCCTGTGAGGTACTAGGGTTTGCTCAGTTCTGAGCTTCCTGAGCCTGATCTGTGTGTTTGGTCTTGATTTTTCCATTGTTTGAGTGTTTTGGAGCCTTGATTGACTGACTATTACCTACATCCCTTGGTTGTTTGCCCATTTCCATCGATTTTGCATTCTAGCCCTAGGTCATCTAGGTGCTATTGTGTTTCAAGCCTCCCTTGGGAGTTTTTCGGTCTCTATCGGTTCAGTCAACCTTGTGATCGCTTCTTTGCATTCATTTGGTGGTTTTCTATTGTCTCATTGCATTGTTTGAGTGATTGTTTCCTTCTTCATTAGAATTCCGCCTTGTCTCGTTTTGGGCCTAGATTACATGGCTCATTTGGAGTCTTTGGGATTCTTTTCGTTTTGAGGGACGTTTTGTTGATTTGAGGTCTGATTGTACGTTTGCATTGAGTGAAATTTTCTTGTTTTTGCTCTCTTTTCATCATTTCTCAAATTGATCTTGCATTAGTTTTCATTTTTTAGCACATTTTGCTCTGAAATATTGAAAATATAAAAAAAAAATCTCTTTTGCTCTTCATTAGTTAATGTGAATTAGATCTTTTCGGTGTTATTAGTGATTGGTAACTTTGAACGAAAAGCTTTTTAGTTTTCATTAGCTGCATTAGAGACATCATTGGTTGTTTTCTGTTCATTTCGTTATTGTGTGAAAAGCTCTCAACTCTCTCATAAATAGCTTTCATCGAATGAAATGATATACTGTGGCATATAGAGTGCATTTAGGAGATTTTGAGACATTACATTCGCTAGGGCCTGAAAACTGAAACATAATTGAAGATAAACTTTAAAATTTACTCAATTTACACTAAGGCAACATTGAAATCTAACAAAACACATTTAAAGGTCTAGGCTAGAGACGTGTTACGGCGTCTTAAAACCTAGTAGCCGTCGTTCGCCTCTTGGCTTTAGACAACGCTAGTACGGACTTGTGCTCCCCATATCATCGTGTATATAAAGGGAGACCCCACTAGGTTTCTATCCTTTATCCACAGGAAGCCGAGTCTGCCGCCCTATACCCATGATACACCAGACACAGCATTCGGGGAGATTGCCTGCACGTACGTTAAGTCCTTGGTTGATTTCTCTTTCATTTTGAAACCAAGGTGTATATTGCAGTTCACGGTTATTTGGTACACCCTTTGCCTAGTATTCCCGAGTAGTCATTTGATCTTTTCTGACTCTTTAAATTTGAAAGGATCACCAAGCGCTTGTCCTTTCACGCTTGCTTCAAAACTGAAAGAGATAGAGTCACCTTTCAGCCGTTTCTCGACTCTTAAAACATGAAACGGTAAAGTTTCTAAAGTTTCAATGTGGTAAAACAAGACACCCGCGATCACACGCCCTGTTAGATTTTGCTTGTTGGCTGTTTGATTGTGTGTCTTGACTCTTTTTCAGCCCGTGTGTGTGTTTGGTCTTTTTCTCTTGTCGTTGCTACCACAGTGGCGGAACCTTCTGTTTCTTCTACTGGTAGTCCATATACGGACGATTCATCAGAGGCTTCCCAACCCTCTATTGAACCTCAGCAGCCCATTGTTTCTGAGTTTCCTGACGAGGGACCGGTTCTTGCTGAGCAACCCTTTGTGGGACCAGTTGAGTTCAATTGGCCCTTTTCCGACCCTTGGTCTGAATTAAGAGTAGGGGCAGATTTCCTTTCTCTTACATCGGGTTCGCCTTTTATAGCTACTGTTTTTCCTCCTAGTCCTCACCGTCTATTACGAGATCTAGCGGTAGGCTCAAACATGAGTGAATCCAGCGAGGAAATCCCCACTTCCAGTGAAGATTACCAGTTATTTCCTTGGAGATTATTTCCAGGAGACAACCCTGAACCAGCTGTTATGTCATCACCCGGTCCCTCATTACCAGCAGGGTATAGATCCTTGGGTCAGATTATTGCCGCCGTAGCCTCTATGGGGGTATTAGCTCCTTCTACGAGGCCAGTGATTCCTTCATTGGGGATGTCTCCTCAAACACCCGTCACGTCGTCCCCTCAGGTCACTTATGTACCCATTCGGCCCACTGTCTGTGTGGCCGCATCTGCACCCGCTGTCGCAGCACACTCCGCGAGGGCTATGCCACCTCCTGAAGACGTCTACATAGCGATTGCTATGCTGGAGAACATCTCTCTGGAGGAGTATCGGTTGTCCCTACAACAGCTGAACCCTGAGGTTGGACAAACCTCCCAAGATCCCAACCGCCCATATTTTTCGCATTATGCACAGGATGGTATGCCCGTGTATGCTTTTCCATATCAGTATGATGAGCACGGGGACATTTTACGTTTACCCGCTCTAGAGGCTCACCTTCATGCTCAAGGTTTACCCTATAACCAGGTTGGACATCCTTATAACCCGCAAGGGCAACCTTTTCAAGGCCAACCTCCGGGCCAGCCTGGCTATCCTTATGACCTGCAGGGGCAGCCTTTACAAGGCTATCCTACGGGCCAGCAAGGGCCATTGTACGGTCTGCAAGGACAGTATTACAACCCTTCCGGTCAACCTGTGCAGCCTCAGCCGGGGTACCAACCGGGGCCAGTATATGGTCCTGGGGGGCAAGTCCAACCTTCCCAACCCATGCAACCTCAGTATCCTGTTAATCTCAATGTTTCTCACCACCCTGGACCATCTTATGGTCCTGCTGCAGGTCAAACCGGTTACCAGCCACCACCTGGCTCCATTCCTCCACCGGGACAACCGGTCTATCTGGCACAACCTGGTGTACCTCCACCAGGCCAACCGGTCTATCCGGCACAACCTGGTGTTCCACCTCCAGGCCAACCGGTTCATCCGGTACAACCTGGTACTTCTCAACAGCCAGGTCAACTAGCGCAACCAGCACAACCTGTTCACTCGGGTCAACCTGTTAACCCAGGGCAACTCGCTCAGCCAGGTCAGCCTGCTCAACTAGGCCAGCCTGCACATCCTATCAACCCTGCACAACAACCACTGTTGCACCCTAATTATCAGGCTCAGCAGGGTCCCACCTATCAACAACCCACTCAACCTCAAGGCGGTTACTATTCTCATGGTCCATACCGACCGAATTATAGCCAGCCCCAAGGTCCTAACTATCGTCCTCAACGTCCCGACTATACCTATACTCAGCAGCCAAATCCAAATGTTGCTTACATAGGGCCGACTCACAATCAGGGTCCATACTCTGGTTACCAACCCCCGTACGCTGGTTACCAGCAACCGAATCAGACTGGTTATACGACCTATACCCCCTACGGTCAGAATCATGCGGGATAGAACCCATGGGGGCAAGGATATTCCCAACCAGCGTGGAGTACAGGTATTGGTACTTATCCAGGGCCAGGTATAACATCCAATCCGGCATTGTCGTTTCTGGCTACCTTGGAGTTACCGGATGTTTCGAAATTAACCAATGATCCGATTTTGCACAATCCTTATTGGCCTCCGGTTCCTACCAAGGTGTCCGGTGATTGCCCCAAGTTTGAGGGTAAAGCTGGGGATGACCCCCAAGCTCATGTGATGACTTATCGTCATTGGTGTTCGTCCAACTCTTGGGTGGATGATTCAGTTCGTTTACGCCTCTTCCAGCACACTTTGACTAGCGCTGCAGCTAAGTGGTATATTGAATTACCCCGTGGCATATTTCAAGATTTCAATACGTTAGCCATGGCTTTTCTGACTCACTTTTAGTTACCGGTTCGCTACGAAGCCGAGACGCACCTCCTGACTTCTTTGAAGCAGGACAAAGCCACCCACATTTCTGATCACATTCATGAGTGGCGACGTCATCGTAGACTGATCAAGTTCCATATACCTGATCAGATACTAACTCATTGGTTCACCACCTCCTTCGTTAACAAAATCGCCCAAGATATTGCTATGGGAGCGTGTGTGACTGAAGAACAAGCCATAGAGCGTGCTCAATATCTGGATCTAGTATATTCACAATCCGGCACGCTGTATGATATTTTGCCTGATGCTCCACGGTCTGGAACCTCTAAAGCCCCACCTACCCCAGCGGTGGATGGTGTTATTGGTTTCGTTTCTCAGAATTCGAAGAAATCTTCGAATGGGAAGCAAAAGTCCAATTCATCCAATAATTCTGCTTCTCCCACCCCTACCGACTCTGGAAAAACTGCGGAGGTTAATGCTTTTCAGGCCAATCCTACGGAGAAGGCCTCCAAATGGAAAAAGAAGGGCAAAGGAAAATCTAAATCCAATACCCCAAAGCCAGAGTCCAAACCTCGTACCGAGGATGGTTCCCAACACAAACCGAAGTACCCCTACCTCATTTGTGAAGGAGATCACTATACAAAAGATTTTCCACGACGATCTGAAGTTAGTCAACTTCTAAAAGGCACGAAAGGGACTCCGGCAGTTCTTAAAGAACCGTTTCCGTCTCAGCAGACCTAGATGGTTGAACAGCCTTCACCATCTGCACCATTTGGGTCCCAGGTCTTTATGATGAATGGTGCTACACCTATCTCTATTGCTACGCGTTCGAAGGATTACAACGAATCGCGTCAAGCACCGGGGAAGGCAGTTGCGGATGGTCCACCTCCCCCACTTGTCTCCGGTTCGTTGGAAATTGAGAAGCCTACTGCTGAACCTGTTGTGAGGCCACCTACTGAACCTGTTGTGAGGCCACCATGCCGCTCAGCACTAGAGTATTGTTGAGGATCTGGCATAGGCGCCTTCTGCAATGTCTGCATTGGAAGTTCTTCAAAGTTGTCCTTCGCAACGGAAAGCTCTATTATCCGCAATCGCTGGAATCGATCCCGCCGATTGTAGTCTTCTCACCTTTGACTTATAAAATTTCACCCCTCGACTTCCACATCAGATCGCTCTTGTTATTCAAGTCGGGATCAACGGTCTTAACATCTATAGGGCCGTTGTGGATGAAGGTGCTTCTACCTGTGTCATGTCGTCCGCTTGTTGGAAGGCCATTGGCTCTCTGGCCCTTTCATCATCTCCCAATTCCCTAGAGGCATTCGATGGTCGGGAATGCAAACCCCTGGGTGTTCTCGAGAGTCTAGTAATTACTTTATAGGGGAAGACAGTCAACGTAGAAGTAGAAGTGGTTGACACCAAGCTTAACTACAATATACTTCTTGGCCGCAGCTGGACTCATGCCATGTTATGCGTGCCGTCCACCCTCTTTCGACTTATTAAGTTCCCTCACGAGGGAAAAATCGTTACGGTGGATCAGTTGTCCTTCTTCACCTCTGCCTCCGAGAACAACGTCCCGTACGTGGATCAGATCCCAAATCCCCCTGACAGTGTAGGGCCCGGTCTCTTCAAAGACCCTGTTCTCATGGGTATTTTTCCCGCACCACCACCTCACACCGCTCAAGTTAACATGATCTCTAGGTCTGACGACCCATGGCTCATCCCTACGCTTGAGCAGGTGACTGAGTTTGGAGAATCGATGCCCTTAACTCCAGTAGAGATTAGCTACTGTGAAATCTTCGCCGCATCTGATCCTCCCCCTCATTAGCATGCTCCTTTGAGCATGGCTTTAGACATCTATTCTCAATCCCCTTGGCTCAGTCAGGCTGATTCGCCTGATCCTCTCAAAGAGATTTTTCCTTCTGATGAAGCCATTGTAGAAACAATGTCTCTTGAGGAGCTGCCTTGGAACGATGGACATCATCGTTCCTCGTTCATGCCTAGCTTGGGGGCAATGTCAGATTGTCTAGAGCGTTTTGCATCTCAGGTTCCCACTCCACCTCTCTAGATGCCCATATTGACACATGAGGTGCTTTCAGAGGGAAACCTGAGCAACATCACTCAAACCATTCCAATCGACATCTCCGTTAAATCGGGGATAGTTGAGAATATACACGTGGGAGTGACTTGTTCTCCTGATGAGATACGAGTCTATACTGATCTTTTTCGAGAATTTAGAGACGTGTTCGCTTGGTCCTATGAGGAAATGCCCAGGATTGATCCCAACATAGTAGTGCACAAGATTCCTACCTATCCTGGTGCGAAACCCGTGCGCCAACGCCTACGCCTGGTGCACCCTCGCAAATCCTCTACCATCAAAGCAGAAGTTGAAAAACTTCTTAACGCTGGCTTTATTTACCCGATTCCCCTCACAGAATGGGTCTCAACCATTGTCCCTGTAGATAAGAAGCAAGGGACTATCAGAGTCTGTGTTGATTATCGCGCCTATCCTAAAGACAACTATCCCACTCCTTTCATAGACCAAATCATCGACGAATCTTCTGGGAGTGAGATTTATTCCTTGATGGACGACTTCTCTAGGTACAATCAGATAAACATTCTACCTACAGATCAACACAAGACTGCATTCATCTGTCCGTGGGGTACTTTCTCTTATAAAAAGCTCCCGTTCGGCTTGAAGAACGCTGGAGCCACTTTCCAGCGTGCGATGTCTTACGCTTTCCACGACATACGCCATATCGTTCAACCTTATCTGGACGACTTGCCAGCTCACTCAGCTAGGCGAGAGGACCACCCTGAACACCTCCGCCAGATTTTCCTTTGCTGTAGGCGCTACAATATTAGGCTTAATCCTCATAAATGCGTATTTTGCGTGGATTCTGGCCGTCTTTTGGGATTCATAGTCTCCAAAGACGGAATTCGCCTTGACCCTTTAAAGGTCGAGGCTATCATTAATCTCCCATCACCCTCAATTGCAGAGTCTGCGGGGAAAAGCTAACTTCCTTCAACGCTTTATCCCGAACTACGCGGAGGTGGCCAAAGGATTCACGTGCCTCCTAAAGTAGAACGTTCCCTTCCACTGGGACGAAATTGCTCAACAATCCTTTGAGAAGCTTAAGACGTTACTCGTTAATGCTCCTTTGCTTCGTCCTCCTAACTATCACCGTGATTTCACTTTGTATCTCGCCGCCGCGTTTAGCACCATAGCTATGGTTCTGGTGCAGGATGACGATGATGGAAATGAACATGTCGTTTATTATTTTTCACAGAACCTTCTCGACACAGAAACACGTTATGCTCACGTCGAGAAGCTGGCATTAGCTGCAGTACACGCTGTGCAGCGCTTTCGCCACTACATCCTGTTGCGCACAACAACCGTGGTTTCAGATTGCAACCCCATGACATATATTATTTCTCAAAAATTACTTGGGGGCAAATACTCCAAATGGATCATTATCCTTCAGGAGTTTTACTTAGATTTCACCACTGCTAAGTCGACCAAATCACTGGTTTTTGCAGATCCTATTTGCTCGCTCCCGACGGACTCCACCCCATCTTATTCCGAGGATCATATCCCTGACGAAACTCTTTTCCTTATCAGAACTCGCGACCCATGGTACGACGATATTATTGTGTATCTTCAGACCTCGACGTTTCGGTCTGAGTTGACTAAAGATGCCTGACGTCGGATTCGGCATCAGTCTCAACCCTACCGTATAGTAGGAGATACTTTATACCGTGTTGGAGTAGATTCGATGCTCCGCCGGTGCCTCACCCTGGAAGAGGCTGAAAGGGTCCTAAATGACTGCCATAGTGGCGCCTGTGGCAGTAATATGTCTGGATATGCCACTGCCCAGAAAATTCTGCGAGCAGGTTACTTCTGGCCGTCAATATTCAAAGACTATATCGTAGCAGTCCATAAATGTCACGCGTGCCAGGTCTTTTAGCGTAAGATGCGCACGCTGCCTCTCCCTTTGCATCCTGTTATTACCGTCGGCCCTTTTGCAAAATGGGGCATAGATTTTATGACATGTAACCCTCATTCGACTGGGGGCCATGCATATATAATTGTCGCCGTAGACTACTTTACGAAGTGGGCCGAAGCGATGCCTACACTAGCTGCCGACGGTACGACAACTGCACAATTTATCTTCAACCATATTATTGCACGTTTCGGGGTCCCTCAGGACATTTTTACCGACCATGGTACTCACTTTTGAGATTACATGATGGCCGAGCTGACATCAAGATTGGGCTAACGCCACGATAGCTCAACGCCATATTACCCACAGGCAAATGGCCAGGTTGAGGCTGTGAACAAGGTTTTGGTCACAATACTTCAACGGACAGTTGGTATCCATAAATCCAATTGGCATATCCAACTGTTTTCAGCTCTTTGGGCCTACCGGATGTCAGCAAAGAATGCAACTGGATTCACACCTTTCCAATTGGTGTACGGTCTGGAAGCAACTCTTCCGGTTGAATGCGAAATTCCTTCTTTGAAGTTAGCTATGGAACTTTTTCCCGACACTTCCCCTGAGGAAGAGCGTCTTTTGTATTTGGAACGGTTAGATAAACCCTCTGTTTGGCTTCTTTAGTCATTGAAGCACAAAAGAAGCAGGTCAAAGCTCACTTTGATCAATTAGTTTCTCCACGTTCCTTTGTCGAAGGGGACCTCGTCCTCTTATACGATCAAGCGCATGACAAGCTTGGGGCCGGTAAGTTCCAACCTATGTGGCATGGGCCCTACATAGTAAAACACATTTTGAAAAATGGGGCTTATGAGCTCATTTATTATGAAGGAGTTCCGTTGGCGCAGCCCAGAAATGGGCTGTACCTCAAAAAATACTACGCTTGAAGTGATTTTTGGTGTGGTGTGTGTACATAGGTGTGTATTTTCATTTGTGTGCATGTGTGGTGTGGTGTGCAATGTAAACATCTTTCTACTGATCGGGTCTCCCTGATTGTGCAGATGTCCATCAATCCGTTTGTTGGTTTTTCGGATGGTGCCTCCCGCAGTACCAGGAATCTGTCTTCGGCAGCCTGGGTAATCTACGATCCTGCTGGTGAGTTGGTTAACCTGCAAGGTGTGTGTCTAGGACGTGCTACAAATAACATCGCGTAATATAGTGCTGTGATAGAATTATTAATTGAGGTTGTAAACCTTGGTATCCATGAATTACTTGTGTATCTAGACTCACAACTTGTAGAATGACAACTTAATGGTCATTATTCAGTCAGAAACCCATCCATTTTACGTCTGTATCTGCGTATTCGTTTACTGGAAAGAAATTTTGACTATATTACATATCAACACATACCCAGACATATGAATACATTAACGAATGCAGTAGCTAATTTGGTGCTAGATAGACATTTGCGCAATTTGTAAAACAACATCACATGTAAAAGAAAGATCCATCCAGAAATAGGTATATATATATATATGTATCAAAATTTTTACATACTGTGCGTCGCATAAAATCAAAAAATATACATGTTCGTCTTAATACATCCAGAGACGACATGTCTCTCAAAAAATATGCATGAAATAAGCCCTAGGTGTCTAATCTGCGTGGTGCTCATGATAACAAGTCATCGTACGCACTAGGCATCTTAGAAGACGGTGGAGGCGAATAGGCACTCCCACCGTATGTCTCTGGTATGCTAGTGGAACATATGCCAGCCGGGCGTAGTCTGGAATCCCCCGGGCGATCCCCTCGAGGTTCTGGACCAACTCTCCCCCCTCGTCACCCTCCGCCTGAGGGTCAGCTGCGGGCTGAGTTCTCCGTGAAATAGGAGACATACCGGCAGGTCTTTCTGGGACGACATCTGCATACACATAAAACTGTTGTTACGACGAACATGTATTACCAAAAAATCATAAAACATAAAAATAAAAAAGAGAGATCATACCCAACTCCTTGTCCCAGTCATCTCCCTTCGGGAGTGGAAGGTCTGGGTCTCCAGTGAAATCGGCCCCTGCATATGGCCAATCCTCGACCACAATCAACTGACGCCATAACCATCCAAAAAACTTCGGCCTCCAGGACATCTGTTGGCCTCCTCTTGATCTGGGCATCAGTGCTACCTAGCGAGCCATCCTCGGCTCTCGTGGTACCGGCTCAGCTACTATGGCCCTTGGCCCTGAAAGATAGGTAGTCATTCCATGATGAACGATACCAAGATGGAACTGTAGCCAAACTGTTTTAGTTTGGCCTTCTTAGACTTTGTGAGCTGTCTTTTCATATTTGTTGTCACTGCAGTAGCCCAATCAAATAGTGTTGGATTCATACACTCAGCAACTAGGCGGAGTTGGGCCTTGGTCGCCTCGTGCGGTGCCTACGACCCCGCAGCCTGCGTGATGGTATGTAGCACCACTCTAAGTGCTAGATCGGGGATAGTATGGATATCTACCTTGCCGCTTCCCGATACCAGTCGTGCCCCTCGGCACACTCTTGCCATCACCTGCTCCATCTTCTCTCCAGATGGTCTGCTGCCTGTCAGGACGGGCACCGGACCTTTGCGCGACAGTCCGGTTATGAAATATATGTCAGAAACCTCAAGTTCTAATACTTGGTCTCGCAGCTTGAACACTTGTTCGTTTTCGTCCCATATGCTGATCAGGTATTGCAGGAGCTCCGGTTGAGCTCGTAAGCAAGGTGTCAGGAAGAAATTTTTAAGCCCACAGTTCTTGAGGGCGTTCATACAAGTTTCATTCTCCATAGCCTGTTCATCCTCTTCCCCATGCTCCCTCTCTTTCCATTCGATAGCCATTTTTCTTGGTTGCCTACATCAACATGGTCAACAAACCCTTGATTAGATCTCTGTTATGCCTGAATTTCATGTAAATCACTAGCTGTTTGGAAATTTGAAACGGGAAACCGCGCTGCGCCATTGGCTCGGGCCCTTTGTATGCAAAAGGCCATTGGCGCGGGTCCGTGCCCGATACCCGTGCCAATGGGCGAAGCCCTAAAATTAAAAAAAATTCTCCACAGAAGTCTAATAAGCAATGGAAAGCTATAAAAAATGGATTAAAATGGAGTACAGGGAAGCGCCTCTTACCTGGAACAAACGAGAATCTCAATGGTAGCCCGGATCAGTCGCAATCACCGTCAGAAGTTCGCACACAAACAAACCACTGTTGCTCTCCTACGAGGTAAATAGTAAAAGTAATTTTGTTTTTACCATTTGAGACTTATTTATAACTGTTTGAAATCTCATTAGGTTTTAAAAGTCAATTTTTATTAATATTTTAATATATTTTGTCGAAAATGGATTTTACACTTGCCTCTGTGTGCAGCAATAGGTTTTTTTACGCAACTTAAACGGTGAAACGAGTTGTATTTTATACTTTTTCGGACTCGGTAAAAACATGAAAAAGTCATTTTGGAGTAATCTTGCAGCTCTGTTCTGACTCTCTAAACATGAAAAGATTGCCGAGACCCCTGTCATTTCGATCTCGTTAAAGTAGCTGCGAAACGACATCTACCCAGTATACGTTTACCCCTTTTTCGGGCTTTGATAGATTATTTACGAAAAAGGAATACCCTAGCCTATCGCGACTAGGAGGTTTTCTCAGACATAGTTTTCTACCTTTTCGGATCTGAGGAAATATTTACGAAAAGGGACCATTGGATTTTACTTTTCAGCTGTCTTTTGAAACTCTCTAAACATGAAAAGGCACCGAGTTCTTCCTTTTTCAGACTCGTTAAACCCTGATGACATCGGATTCAGTCATAATGACGCTGCTCGAGTCTCTCCTTCCTAGGGCTCGTTAAACGTACTAGGATGGACTTATATCACAAGCATATGCTATCCCCTTCAAGCTTGTTATAAAAAATAATTGGGGTACTCGCCAGAAATGGTGGGGAAAAAATGGAACCAGCATCATTGTCGTGTCGGCAGTATGTTGCTCTTGAACATGGCACTTGTCTGCATTCGTGTCGGGTTGGGGACATCTCATCTCGTTTTCACTTGCCTCCGTGGGTTTGGGTGATCCTTTTTGACCTTTCATCTACTCTTTGCCTCGTCACTATGACCTCTGATCTTTTGATGTCAAATACTGCCAAGTCCACTGTCGTGCCGTTTATATGTTCAAGAGAAGTTGACCTCTGCAAGTATCAACCTCCCTCTGATTCTCATCTGATCCTAATTCAAAAAAACATTATGTTCCTCTGTCTCGTGTCTATGACGTGGGAAACATTATGGCCCACCTTCGATCAAGGTCAATTCGTGTCGACTTCAGCTCATTATCTAGGAAGCTGATCTAGAGACTCCCTTCTGGTACCTTGGAGCCTTCATGCCTCAATGGCAGGTTCTTCGTATTCGACGCGAGGTTTTCATCATTGGCCTCCGATCGAGTGATTCTACGGGTGTTCGACGCCAGCTCATTGATTCACATGCCGTAGACTGTACCTGTAGTACCTTGAGTACCATTGTCATTAATGGTGGTACCTCTCGCGTTTGTTAACAGCTTTCATCATTGGATGGTAATCAGACGATGTTCTCGCATGTTCGACTTCAGCCCATTTATTCACATGATTGGACTTGTAATATGTTCGGGTCGAGATGGAGCGCAAGACCCTGGATTGTGTCTATTGTAATCCAGGCTGCGATTTTGTGGATTATTATGATTGGTCACATGACTCACTTACTGGATGGCTGCGACCATACCTGAGTCTATTTATCAATCCTCACTGGATGGCTGCGCGCATGCCTTGGATCTGGATTATTGTATACTCTGTTATGGATGGCTGCGCCCATACCGCATATATATCATGTATCTAAGATATCAGTTGTACTTCTCCATGCAGGTTTTTCGACGCCGGAGTTTTCAGTTGGACACGTTCTCGTAAAGCATTTCACCCCTCTCTCTCTCTCTCGGGCCTCATGCTTTAGGGGGCATCTTTTACACAGTAATTTGTCACCGTCCCTGCAATCCCCGTACCGCACATTGGAGGGCTCATTTCATGACCTGTGAGCAGTAACATGGCTTAAAATCACTTTCATGACATCCCTCTGAACAAGAGCTTTCATTGCCCTGAAGACATCTCCTTGTGAAAAACCCTAAAAATGGCCCTTTTTGCATTTGCGCGGGCAGAAAGTTTAGTACCCGCGCTAATGGGGAAAATCCTTCAAGGAGGTCGCGCCAAATGGCGCTCTGTCCCAGAGTCGCACTCGCGCCAACCAATTTAAGGAGTGTTTTTTAAAAATAAATGGTGGAAGTTTCATCCTAACCAATTCATCAACTGGTATCTATCTTGAGTTGGGAGGTTTGGCTCCGGATCTCCATGTAGAGGAAGTGGTTTGCCACCTCTCATGGAATCTTCCTTGAGGATAGGGCCAATCCCATGATTATAGGGATCCCAACTCCCCTTCCTCCATCTATAAAAGCTTGCCCATCTCCATGGCAAGCTAGTCTTCAAGTTCCCAAATTCCCAAGAGCCTTATGCTGCAAGAGCTTCCATAATTCCCTTAAGGCCAAATCCAAGCAATGAGACTATTGTCAAGATCCGAAGAGAGAGGTTTGTCCCATCCTTGACAGGCTTTTCGAGATGTGTTCTGCTAGCGACCCGCCGAAGGAGAATTCATCGTCAGAACTATGGTTGTATTCTTCCTTTGATTGATTAATAATAAACGACTATTGGTTATGGTTCCACTCTTGTTGTTGTTTATAATGATGAGTTATGTCCTTTCTGACTGACATATAGTTGCATCTACTGGATTTTACACTTGCGTTTTTTTTGTTTCTCGCGCGTGCAGGTGTCCTATCACGAAGATCGTGGGGATCGTGATCTGCCAAAGCTAAGGAACGGGAGCGCTACCTCTTCTGCAAGCAACAACGTTGGATTCCAGGTAAGCCTACATCACTAGTTTGTTTATTTGCAATTAGGAACCTGCACTATAGCATGAACGATTGTTGCTAGACCCGGTCTGGGCTAGTAGGGATCGCCTCTGTTCGCAGAGGGGATTTACCTCCACAACAAAGGGGTTTCCCTTAGGATAGTGCATTGCACAATTATAAGAGGCAAGGGATGCATCCTTATTAGCTAATAATGTGCAACACACTCATGTAGTAGCTAGGAGTTTAGGTATGCAAAGTGTGAAGATAAGGGAAAGCCCAAAAATGGCTAAGTGTTAGATCAATGAAACGAGAGAGAACACATGATATAAACAAGTTCCAAAATATATTTACACACATGTATAATATCAAACACAAGCTGAGAGAATGTACAATACTCAAGATCCACGTGCATACCTTGAAACAATAGCAAAGCGACACTTATTTCTAAGTGCGACAATTGAAACGTAGCTTTGTGACACTTAGAATATAAGTTACGACACAAGTGTCAAATGGAACTAGAAAGTGTGATAAGTTTTGGGAGAGTTCCCAGCACATATTATTATGATATATAATATCAGCCAATGCATAATAGGCATTAGAGTTTCCTCTAGTGGTGCGCCAAAGTGCGACACATTGTTACACTGTAATTTGTCACCATGCTCGTTTTCCCGTCCTTGATCCTGAAATTCACTGTGACAGATTTTGTGTAATGTTTCCACCATCAAGAAATATGTTAACACATTCCCTCAAGATCCAAATAAAACTGCCTTGGAAGATTACTGAAGAAACTTGGTCAAATTCCTAGT
This sequence comes from Pinus albicaulis, assembly GCA_034641835.2. Classification (NCBI taxonomy): domain Eukaryota; kingdom Viridiplantae; phylum Streptophyta; class Pinopsida; order Pinales; family Pinaceae; genus Pinus; species Pinus albicaulis. Next base: position 1,288,398,155 of record CM076583.1, on the reverse strand, counting down.
TTCCTGGGTCAACTCTTTTCCTTGTGCCATGACCGCGTTGATGTCCTTTCCACAGTTCTGCCTTTGCATTGTCAGTGCCCTTTTTTCTTGGAAAACCGTGTTGATGCCATTTATGGCAGTGTTTTCTCAAATGTAGGATAAGCTTCGACCTCTAGAAGCTCAAGGGTGATGAGTTGGTTGTTAAACGATGGTGATAAGGTCAAGCTCTTTGATTTTAAAGCTTTGATCTCATCCATGGGGGTTCATCCCTTAGAAAGTGGGCCTTCCTCCTCTGTTCATGGGCTCCCAACCTCTTCTCCCTTCCTATAAATTCACATCCCTCATTCCCTCAACTTTAGAGCTTGGTCGGTCATTTTCAGACTCGTCTGAACTCTCGTTCCCTTGCATCCTAGCATTGTGATAACGGCTAAGTGTTCGGTAGAAGGAATTATTTTGAGCTTCAGTGAAGGAATCATATTTTCACCAAAGGATGCCTCCAACATCAAGGCCTGGGTTGTAAGCTCTCATTTTGTATTTATCAATAATAACATATGATGTTTTCATTTTATATTTTTCTAAATGTTTACGCAAATATTCTACTACTCCTTGATCTGCTAGATAGCTAGTGTTTACAATTATTGTGTATTGTATTACGTTTGTTGTTGTCTCTTGATAGTACACAAGTATTTGCATGCCATCAGTAGCAGGGAGTGGGCCTAAAAGGATCGTGGATCAAGGTCATCATCAACGGACTCAAGTGTAGCATTAAGAAAAATGTACTTTTGTCTATTTTCTTACCGCATTGTGTTGGAGCGGGGTTCCCTAAGGCACAAGTTCCGAAGACATTTTTGTATAATTTTGTATGTGCATGTTGTGTAAATAGAGTCAAGGGGCTTTGGGGTGGGTCAAAGTCCCCAATTTTTATGTAAATGGGCTTAAGGGTAAACGATGGGCCTCAAACCATGGTTTGAGACCATAATATTTGTGCGTTAGGCAGATATAAATCAATAGAATGTGTCTAACCTAAGTAGCCAATGATTTGTGATGAATTATTGATGTTCTGGTAAGTTTATGTGTCTGTAAGGGTTGTTGGGTTAGGTTAAGAGGATCCTGCTAGATGTGTGCGTGGATACCTAGTCCGGGTTGCGTGTGACTCCACTGGTTGTGTGTGTGGAAGGGTTTTGTAAGAACAGTTGATGTATTGATTGACAAATCTGAAGCTATTAGAAAGGACAGCTTTGGCGAAGTTTAGTGTCTTATGCATCTGAATTGTTTACCGTTTATTCTTTGTTAAGATCACATTCTCTGCCTTACTTATTGATTATTGCGTGAGGATATATGATCTGATTATTCATGATTAATGATGGTTAATAGATATGTTTAAGTATTCACATTGGTTAAGATCTAGATCTAGTTATGTTCTATTATCTGCGCTAAAGCGAACATCGTTCCTATGTTATCTTGTTAATAATTGCGCATTCTTTGTGATTCTGTTATATATTGTTGTGCACATCTGTATAAAGTTCGCATTTGGTTTTGCTGAGGACCACTTCATTAATTTCTCCCTCAGGGTGCAGAAACTTGGTCCAAGCACCCCCCATACTACTTCGGGTGATAATTTGGTCTGCGCAATCAAATCACTGCCGAAAGGGCCAGTAGTTGGAGTGTTTTTTGGTTTATCCATAAACTTAACCTGGTTCAAGACCCCTCAAGCCAAAACATTTTAGATGTTAGTTAAGAGAGCTTTGCAGTATAAATAATATCATGTTGCTAGACCCACTCTAGGGCTATAGAGATCGTCTCTATCCGTAGAGGGGATTTATCTTGACAAAACACATGTAGGAGTGAGAATAGCAACACTTGTAAAAGTGAAAGCAATAAAAAACAACAGTCGACCAAAAATGTGTAAAAAGTTATAGTTGAGAAACTTGCCTAGATGATAATATAGTTTGAAATGAGAGTGAGAGAATGCTCCTTATGCTCCAAAATTCACATATCTTGAAAGTGAAAGATAAAATATAGTGAGCCCCATGGTAGACTATTTACACAAGGAGAGCATACATGCAACAAAGGATCAGGGTTCATGAGTGCATGCCAGGATACCAAGAGTCAAGAGTGAGATGGATTCTACTAAAAAGTGTAACATCACTGAATTTAGGAACTACATACTCATTATTGACTTGAATTGCACTAACTGTCATAAAGGTTGTGCAAGCACTGCTTTTACGAACTAGGAAATCACTACCACCAAATATTGGGCAGCATTATCATCAGGAATTGCACAGTTACTTACACTAGGAAATGTGCAATCACTGTCTCTTAAGATTGCACAAGCCAGTCTCAAGGATAAACATGGATTGTTGAGCTTGCTAGAATGAGGTGCCCTTGTGAATGCATCAAAAGCTAAGTACACTTTGTTGAGATTCAAAAATATGATGAGCTTAGTGAAAAGAGTCGCCATCACTAAGTGGGCCCACATGCTATTTTTGGCACAAAGTCTATTTTTATACATGTCGACCATATTTTATGAGTTGCAGGATGCTATTTGTGGGTGGTTGGTCAAGTTGGAAAACTAGATGGACTTCTATTTTTAGAAATATTGGGTGGAGTCTATTTTTAGATTGCGAGTCTAAAAATAGATATGTTGAATATTATTAGCTCTTAATAATATTTGGACTCTAAAGATTATCTTATTCTCTTGGAGCACTTCAGTTAAGTGCACAGATGTGGCACAGAAGCTGACAGAAGGAATTACGCTATTCCCGAGGGTTTACTGGAGCTAATGCATGAGGACTTCAGTTAGAACTAATGTGACAGAGTTTGGTGGAGTTATAGAAGTAGTTGGTGGAGTTGTATTTAGTTTAACTCAGTTAGACTCAGTTGAGCTAGTTGTATCTAGTATAACTGATTGATACACTAGTGAGAGTGGTGTGAATTAATTAATTAATTCACTAAATAATAACTCATTAACCAATTGAATAATAAATCAGTTAACTACTGTGCATGGACAGTTTCAGTGGAGACCTGTGGAGAGGTAGGTGAAAGAGCAAGTGTGACTATCAGTTGTGACTATAGTGATGCATTGATTGCATCCAATACTCAATGGAGATGCCAATGAGGATTGCGCAGTGCAAGGTTAGTTAAGACGAGTTCATTCAGAGCCATTCTTCAGCAGGGATTGCGCAGTAGAGGCAGGCTAGCAGGTGGTAGAGATTGGTGCATGGATTTGTAAGATCTAGGCTGATTAGTGTGTAGCGATTGCATTGTACTGAGAGCTTGACATGTTCAACTTTGTATGAGGATTGTTACGCGATCTCTATGACATATATTATATACAGATAATTGGGTTTTTTAGCTTTAGGATTTACTGTTAAATAGCTGTGTTAATGTGTGTGAATTTTTATGGTTTCATGTGTGCATTGCAATTGATTTAATTTCCGCATGTGATGATCAATAGTGGAATAGATTTTGTATTGTGCATGAAGTTAAAATAGTGTGTGATCAGGAGAATATTGGATATATAACACATAAGTTATATAATTTCTACATGGTATCAGAGTGATATTGATCAGAGAAGATTGCAATTATTGAAGTGGTTGAGTTTTGTGCTAGTGGAATTCGAATTTGCTGCAGTGTTTTCTTGGTGTCGAAGTTGAGCACTCATTGAAATGTCTTTCAACGGATCACGATTGGAGTATGCTCTTGAGGGAAGCTCGAATTATATTTCATGGAAGGACAGGATGGAGGCGGTGCTGGATGATAATGGGTTGAAGGAGTTCATAGATGCAGAAATTCCAAAACCTGCTTCTAGCGATGCAGCCGCACTTGACGCATGGCAAAACAAGACAGCAAAATGTCGAAGGATTCTTTTGGAAGGTGTGAAGGATCACATAGTTTCCAACCTTCATGGTAAAGCTTTCCCATTCTTTATGTGGACATCTTTGACAGACTTGTTCCAAAGCAGAAGCGACCAAAGGAAGTTGGCGCTTAAAGACAAGCTCAGAAAAATAAAAATGGAGAAAGGCGAAAGTATACCCAAGTAACTCATGAAGTTTTTCCAGTGCAGGGATGAGCTGGGAAGTGTGGGGGTTACTGTAGATGAAGAGGACTTGGTGATCTTGTCTCTCCTTGGGCTTCCGAAGAGTTGGCATAGCTATGAGGACTCTGTCAATGGTCGGGAGAAACTGTCGGGATGGGAGCGAATTTGGCCAGATCTTGTGCAGGAGGAGATAAGGCGGGGTACCAGGGATGGATCTTCATCGAAGAATGAAGATGAATAAAATTGCGCTTTGGCTACCAAAGCAAGGAAAGGGAAGGGAAAGAAAAATCCTTCTCAATCCGGTGCGAAAGGCAAGAAGCATGACTTGTCCAAGGTGAAGTGCTTTCACTGTCACCAACACGGACATTACGCCACTAATTGTCCACATAAGAAGAAAAATAAGCAGGCTGCTAGATCTGTAGCTAGAGAGGCCTTAGCCTCACAGTTTGAACTGGATTTTTCATTGGTCGCATGCTTGGTTTCAAGTGTGATGGGATCAGTGTGGTTTCTTGATAGTGGTGCGTCTTTCCATATGATCGGAGACAAAGATTTGTTTAGTGATCTAGATGAGAAGGATCTTGGAGTGCACATCGAGATGGGCGATGATGGTAGATATAGTGCGATTGGTATCGGGACCATTTCCTTTGAGAGGGAGTCTGGTAAACCTTTCATATTGAAGGATGTTATGCATGTTCCAGGATTGAAGAAGAATATGATATTTGTGGCGATGTTGGAAGACAAGGGCTATGATGTTGTTTTTAGCGAGGGAAAGGCTTTCCTGCACAGTAAAGCAACTGGTGAAACCCAGAGGATAGGATTTCGAGTTAAGAACCTTTATCAATTGCAGGTAGATGACTACTCAGCAATGTCAGGCAAAGCAGAAGGAGTGGTGAGCCGGGATGAGGGTGAATTGTGGCACAGGAGATTGGGGCATATTCACCATAGCGCTTTGAAAATTTTGCAGTAGATTTCTACCGGGCTTCCCAAGGGTACACTTGCACAATCAGATCAGTGTAAGGGATGTACTTTGGGAAAATTTGTGAAGACCACTTTTCATGAGAAGGATAGTCGCACCACGACGATCCTTGAGAGAATTCACACAGACGTGTGTGGACCTTTCTCAGTAGCTTTGACAACAAAGCACAGGTATTATGTGATATTTGTTGATGAATTTTCTCGTAAGTGCTGGATATTCTTCATGCAGGAGAAGAGTGAGACATACTCAAAGTTCTATGAGTTCAAGGCGCTGGTTGAGAAAGAGTCGGGGAAGCAGGTGAAAGCTCTTAGGAGCGATAATGGTGGTGAATACATCTTTGGTGAATTCAAATACTTATGCAGTGCAGAAGGAATTCGAAGAGAACTCATAGCGCCTCATAACCCACAACATAATGGGGTTGCGGAGAGAAAGAACAGAAAAATCGTGGGTTCTGCATGGGCGATGCTGCATGATCAGGGCCTTCCCATACACTTGTGGGCTGAAGCATGCACCACTACGGTTTATGTGCAAAACTGTTGTCCTCATAAAGTACTTGGAATGAGTATACCCGAAGAGGCGTTTTCTGGTAAGAAGCCTGATATTTCTCATTTGAAGATTTTTGGCTCACTTGTTTACATTCATGTGACAAAGGATGCCAGAAAGAAGCTGGAGCTGACCACAGAGGTTGGGATATTTTTGGGGTATACATAAACACCCCCCAATTATCGTGTGTATTTTCCAGACAATCGGATGATTGTTGTGCGACGAGATATCAAATTTCACGAGGAGAAAGCCATGAAGTTGTCGCTTGAGAGGCAACTACACTTGCATGCAAATGAGGAGCTACTAGTTCCTAAAGATGAGCCTCAGGATGTGGATCAGCCACAAGATGAGGTTCGTGGAGTGGAAGAAACCACTCATGCAGCACCAAACAACAGAGGGCGGAAGCGCACTACAGAAGCTGAGTGACTAAATCTTGATGCAGCGCAGAATGTAGGAGCACCTACATCACAACGCAGACAGAGACAATCACCTAACCGATTTACTGGATACATGGCTCTGATGAGCAAGTGTATCATGAAAGAACAATCTTATTTCGAGGAAGCTGTGGAGGACCCTGCATGGGTAGATGCCATGGTGGAAGAGTATGATTCGATTGTCAGAAACAGTGCATGGGATATTGTCCCATGGTCGGAAGGGAAATCAGTGGTAGGTTCGAGATAGATCTATAAAGTGAAGCAAGCTACTGATGGGAGCATCGAGAAGTACAAGGCAAGATTTGTGCCCGGGGCTTCTCACAGATCGAGGGGATTGACTATGAAGAAACCTTTGCACCTGTCGCAAGGTATTCTTCCATATGGACCATCCTTGCTCTCTCAGCGCAGATGGGTTGGCACATTATTAAGATGGATGTGAAGACTGCATTCCTCAACGAAGTCATTGAGGAGGAGATGTACATAGAGCAGCCTGAAGGATTCGAAATATTCAACAGCGAGTCGCATGTGTGCAGGCTCAAAAGAGTGCTGTATGGGCTGAAAAAAGCACCTCGTGCTTGATACACACGGAGAGACAGTTATTTCACTGGACTTGGATTCACCAAGAGTGAGGCGGATCCGAACCTATACCAGATTGTGGTGGAAGGTAAGTTGCTGATCATTGTACTTTATGTAGATGATTTGATACTAATAGGTGATGAACTGTTGATAAAATCATGCAAGGCAGATCTTGCAAAGGAGTTTGAGATGAAAGAGTTGGGTCTCCTTCATTATTTCCTGGGATTGGAAATTTGGCAGCGGAAGGGTGGACTGTTTGTGTCTCAAGGCAGGTATGCCGGGGAGATACTGGAGAAGTTCAACATGCAAGGCTGCAAGCCTATCGACACTCCTCTTCCTGGTGGTTGGAGGAAAGAGGATGCTACATCGGCAGAGGTAGTGGATGCCACTGTTTATCGATTATTGGTTGGTTCGCTCATGTATTTAGTCAATACACGACCGGACATATGCTACGCTGTTAACCAGCTTTCACAAGCTATGGTTAAGCCTACCAAGCTCTTTTGGAAGGCAGGCAAGCATGTCCTGAGGTATCTCAGGGGCACATCGGGATATGGATTGTGGTACAGACAGTCGGATGAGTTGAAGTTGCATGGCTTCACGGATGCAGATTGGGCAGGGAACCCAACGGACAGAAAGAGCACATCTGGAGGGATATTCAGTATCGGGTCTATAGCAGTTTCTTGGTACAACAGGAAACAAAGATCCATGGCACTCAGTTCAGCGGAGGCCGAGTACATGGCAACAAGTTTGGCTACATGCGAGGCTATATGGATGAGGAAGATCCTAGTTGGGTTGTTCGGTTCACACTTATATCCTACTATGATATATTGTGATAATCAAAGTTGCATTAAAATATCAGTTAATCCAGTATTTATGATAGATCTAAACATATTGACATCTGGTACCATCATATCAGAGATTGTGTGCAGCGGAAGATCATGTTGCTTTCTTACATTCCTATGGAGAATCAGGATGTAGATATTCTAATGAGGGCGCTCACCAGGAGCAAATTTGAATACCATAGAGACAAGATCGGGGTGGCAGATAATCCCTATCTTGTTGAGAGGGAGTGTTGAGATTCAACAAGATGATGAGCTTAGTGAAAAGAGTCGCCTTCACTAAGTGGGCCTGCATGCTATTTTTGGCGCAAAGTCTATTTTTAGACTATGTCTATTTTTAGACATGTCGATCATATTCTATGAGTTGCAGGATGCTATTTGTGGATGGTTGGTCAAGTTAGAAAAATAGATGGAATTCTATTTTTAGACATATTGGGCGGAGTCTATTTTTAGATTGCCAGTCTAAAAATAGATATGTTGAATATTATTAGTTCTTAATAATATTTGGACTCTAAACATTATCTTATTCTCTTGGAGCACTTCAGTTAAGTGCACAGATGTGGAACATCAGCTGATAGAACGAATTACGCTATTCCTGAGGGTTTACTGGAGCTAATGCATGAGGACTTCAGTTAGAACTCATGTGACAAAGTTTGGTGGAGTTATAAAAGTAGTTGGTGGAGTTGTATTCAGTTTAACTCAGTTAGACTCAGTTGAGCTAGTTGTATCTAGTCTAACTGATTGATACACTAGTGAGAGTGGTGTGAATTAATTAATTCACTAAATAATAACTCATTAATCAACTGAAGAATACATCAGTTAACTACAGTGCATGGACAGTTTCAGTGGAGACCAGTGGAGAGGTAGGTGAAAGAGCAAGTGTGACTATCAGTTGTTACTATAGTGATGCATTGATTGCATCCAACACTCAGTGGAGATGCCAATGAGGATTGTGCAGTGCAAGCTTGGTGAAGACAAGTTCATTCAGAGCCATTCTTCAACAGGGATTGCGCAATAGAGGCAGGCTAGCAGGTGGTAGAGATCGGTGCATGGATTTGCAATATCTAGCTTGATTAGTGTGTAGCGATTGTATTGTAATGTTCAGCTTTGTACGAGGATTGTTACATGATATCTATGACATATATTATATACAGATAATTGGGGTTTTTAGCTTCAGGCTTTCCCGTTAAACAACTGTGTTAATGTTTGTGAATTTTTATGGTTTCATGTGTGCATTGCAATTGATTTAATTTCCGCAAGTGATGATCAATAGTGGAATAGATTCTGTATTGTGCATGAAGTTAAAATAGTGTGTGATCAGGAGAATCTTGGATATATAACACATAAGTTATATAATTTCTACATATGTAAGCCAGTTACTCAAACAGTTATAATTTCACAAGAAAACTTAAGGACTTGGAAGAGCATCAACCGATCATGAAGTGAACATAAACAAGTTGAGATGATAGATCATATGAATGTAAAGAGGCTCCAAAATTCAAGTGTAGTAAAAATTTTAGAGGGTGTTTGTCACAACGAAAATAGAGTGGAAATCTCTTTCAAAATGAATAGAACCAAGGATTAAATTCCCATAAATAGTATTATGATTGATCAAAGTAATTGAGAGTGTTATCATTCCTCCTGTTTCCCAAGGTCGAGAATGGAACTGAAGGAGGTAGCAACAAACCAACCTTCAGGTTAGGTAGCTAGCCCTACCAAAACCAAAGAGTTATCTCTCAATGTCACTTTAACATTAAGTGAGATTACTAGATGTATAATTATCTTAGGCTAGGTATTAAAGTTCAATAAATTGGGGTTTTGTTTGTTTTGAGTTTTTGCTGGATAGGAATCACAGTTAGGGAACTATGTCCAGGGTTTAGGTCAGATTTCAAAGGTTAGATTCCAAAGGCAAGGATGAGGCCAGGTATGTAATATTATAACATGCTTAATTTGTCATTGTGTATGGGGTGAACAGAGAGAGAGTCAGAATGAGCATTAAAATGAATTGATTCATCGGAAGAGCAGAGACATGTTGATGTAAATCTTATTAAAACAGAGCATGGAAAGCATGATTCCTGTCTATATACTGATAATATTAACATACATAAGCATATATGTGAAAGAATTATAACATAGCATTCAAATTGATAAGATTATAGAGAAAAATAAATGCTCAAAGGCACACCCCTGGAGTCTCAACACTATGTCTGCAACATTGTCTTTGATTTCATTCAAAAAATCTTGTACAATATCTCCATTGCAAATAACAACTATCAAACCTCTAAAAATGCTTGAGTTTAGAGTACATATATACAATATAGAAGATTCCACCTCATTGGGTCGAAATATGAACTGAAACACTTCATAAATGCACCCTATGAGTCATTTCCTAGTTATAGGGAAGTTAGACACCACTCCCTCAATTTTAGCTAATAACTAGGAGTGTGTGTCTCCTTCATTAATTACATTATTCCTACACAAAGAGAGGAAAAAATAAACTCTCCTACCAAAAATACAACTCATGGGACAGCTAAACCTCGAATTTTGGAGTTTTTGTGGCTTGACAACTATCCAAAGGAATTCAATGACAGAAGCATATCGCATCCCAACATAAGCATCGCGCCACTTTGGATTTGATTTTGACTAGATTTTTAAGCGCCCATTTGCAAATCTGAGAGTTAGGCGAGGTAGACGTGTGTGTTCTCTTTCCATTGCACCCTTGGAAGGCCTTCAAAAACTCATTCTCCCAACCTTACTCCAGAAGCGCCGTGCAGAGGAAAAATAGGTGGTAGAAGCATGAAAAAGTGATGTTTTTTGGATTTTTCTTCAAAATTTGCGGGTGACATGCAAACTTGAGGTTATATGTATAATTTAGAAGACAAAATTCATCCAACCATATAAGATTTTCTTCATTTAGTTGCTTTGAGAAAAAACATCACGTTGCTTTGAGTGGGTGTTTGGAGGTGTTCCCAGAAGAATTTTGGGATGAAAGTGGTATGGTTGGAAATCTTAGGATGTATGCTACAAAATGGAGTCATAAAGCCCTAAAAACCCATGCTCTAAACCCATAAAAAATTGATTTGAAGACAACCTGTCCAAAAGTGAAGAAAATGACCTAGAGCAACTACATTTTGAGCATTTCTCTCAAACCATAACACCCGTGCATAGACTGAAGGAATTTTTTGTTATTTGTCCTATTATTGACAAAAACCTCTTTCACTTTTGTTAAATTTATCTCCATTACTTCAGAAACTGATTTTGAAGCAAAATTGTCCCTGTGTGCAATGTAAACCCTAAGAAATGATCACGAATCTCTAAAAATGATGCCATTGGTTTGAGTTGGCTCAAAATTGGAATGGTTGCCTCCCTTATGAATCTTTTTTTCTCCATCCATAGTGTTTTTCAACAAGATAAAACCCTAGCAATATATAGTGGGTAAGGAAGGTGTAGAATTAGGAAAACAGGGGATAATTTTAGGGTGATTTTGGGGATAGAAATGAGGTGGAAGGAAGCTGGGGAAAAATCCCTAAAAAATTTGGGAGGTATGGTGATGAGTCGGATTTACACTGCAAGTGAAATTTCTGGAAATGGGCATAAGGAAGGTGGAAAAAATATCAAGACACATGAATTTCCTAGTTTTCTGCCAAAATGTGGTGAAAATTAGGGTTTTGATGAAATTGATGAAAAGGAAGGTTGTGAGTGATAGGGAGTGTTAAGGTAAGATGTATGAGTTTTTTAGTAAGGTTGTAGATGGTTAGGTAGGGTTTTATCAGCTTGAAAGAAGTAAATGATGAAAAATACCAAAAACATAGTGGGAATGACCTAATGAAAGAAATCATTATATTTCTCATGAAATTTGACTTGAAATAAGTAGGAATGATGTCCACTTATTGTGTAGGAGATGTGTGAACCCTTATGTAGGTGAGTTGAAGCTTGAACGATTGTTTTGGAGTTGGAAAACCAAAAGCGTAGTGCAGTTCAAAAACGTAGTGCAACACCTGTGCAGTGCAGGTAGTGTTTGGAAAAATTTGCTTATTTTTCTTCAACCCTTAGAAGCTGTGGAGTATGATGGTGAGAAGAGAGGAGATATTTAATTATTTCCCTATATTTTATAACTCCCTATGAAAATTAATCGTATGGTGAAAATGAAGTTTTTATTCACTCTCTTTCATGACAAAATTTACTCTTATGGTGGCGAAACAAATGTCACCTAGACTCTGACCTAGATGAAGGTGTGATGAATGACCTTAGACACTAGATGATTGATGGAAAACATGACCTCTAGAATTATGAAGACCATGAATGGAGTGAAGGAGAAAATTTTTAGACCTATAAATATTTAGTGAACAAAATTTTGTTTGAAAACTGACTTGAAACATGAAATTTTGACCTAGGACCACTACTAAGTAAACCTGAAAGAGTGTATTTGATAATTGAACATTAAGACACTAAAATTGTATCCAGATGGGGATGGAAGCTCCTTCAAGAGGTGTCAAGAACACCATAAACCAAGTAGCTTCGTCCATTGGGCAATGGAGTCACTACAGCTACAATCCTCAAACTGACTCAAATCAAACTGAAAGCTTAACTATAGATCATCAACTGCAAACTATACTAGAAACTAACACTGAAAAAGATGCTCAGAATGTTGAGATTATTCATCACACCTTCACTACTCTAACTGATCCATAAATCACTTGATCAAGTGAAGTCTAAGATCTAATGTAACCAATCAAGTAAATGACTATCAGACTGATGCTTTTATTCAACTCCATGAAGCATAAATAAATATTGACTAAATGGCAACTCAAATTGGAATATGAGCCCAAAACCTGTGTTGGTGAACAAGAAAAACTCCGCCTTTTCTGATGCTTGCAAAAGGCTATCCAAGGGGTCTTGAAAATCATGAAACATTACCTCTTGTTGATCAACAAAAAGAAGGGAGGTGCTTTCAAATATAATGGATGATTGTTCTTCTTCATTTGGTTTATCCTTCTTAAATAAAAATGCAGCAATGTTATTTTCTATATCATCCATATCATAGACAAGATTTGTATGTGCTTGCAGATCTTCAATCGAGGTAGCCAATTAAACATCAACACAAATACCTACAAGTGGCTTCTCATGTATATCAGAAAGAGAATTATCTTGGCTTTGAAAAAAATATATATCTTTATCATTCAAAGGCTTCTAAAAATGTTCATCAAAATAAAGACAACAAACCTATTGTACACTATTTTAGACCTCAACGGATAAGTCATGACTCTCTAGAGTTTCTATACAAGAGAACTCAAAATTATGATATGCACATATTTCTTCCTGAATTAAAAACTCAGAAGAGGAAAGGGATGAAGGGTAGCTGGACAAAATATATTCACACACACACACACACACACACACACACACACACACACACACACACACACATATATATATTTATCGATTGAATATTGGCAAGACTGTTGCAAATGATCATCAACTTAGAAAGATGGAAGATTAGTTTCATCCTTTGAAAATTTTTTCTCAAGTTCACTGTCATCGAGGGTAGAATCCATGATATTCTCATGGCGGTGAAAAGGGTTTTCATTCAAAGCATCCAAGAGTTCATCATCCATGAACTCTTCATCGCCATAATCACTTTCTATCTCTTGAAAAGTATTCTCAAAATTATCACAACAATCCTTAATCAAAAGCAAAGAAGGACATGTTTCTCTGTACTTCTCGAAAAATATTGAGTGAAAATCCTTGAGAGAATAATTACAAGTAGGAGGCAAGCTTTCATAGCAAAAATGCGCTTTTTATTCTAATGTGATCATGAAAATTAATCTTCATCTTATGCACATGCATATGAAATCTTATTAAATGAAGTGTAGCATCATCACCTTTTTCATCTCTGAATTTTGGCAAGTATGTTTGCCAATATACCCGAGGCATACGATTTGGAAAGCCTAGAACATGATCTCGATGCATAGGAGCATATATTTTGGATTGAGAACTCATCTTGAAAACAATAAATTCATCAAAAAATTCTTCAAGCTATCGATTTTTGAACAACGGAGACGCCATGAAAACTCTGAACTTTTGGATTCTTCGACACTGGAGTCGCCATGAAAACTCTGAACTTTTGGATTCTTCGATAGTATTGGAGTCGCTAGGTGAAAGATGCACAACCTTCTTGTGCCTGACCATTGTTCACCATCAACAATCAGAACTAATATTTTTCATTCTTTCCCAGGAAATATTTAACCTTCGCTCCCCGACAACATCACCAAAAATGTTATCACTCCCCCCATTTCCCAAGGATGAGAATGGAACTGAAGGAGGTAATCAAAAACCAACCTTTAGGTTAGGTAGTTAGCCCTACCAAAACCAGAGAGGGTTATATTAATGTCACTTTAGAATTTAGTGATATGACTCAATGTATAATGATCTTAGGCTAGGTATTAAAGTTTAGTAAATTGGGGTTTTGTTTGTTTTGAGTTTTTGTTGGATAGGAATGACAATTAGGGAACTAGGTCGAGGGTCTAGGACATATTTAAAAGGTTATATTGTAGAGGAAAGGATGAGGTCGGGTAGGTAAGCTCAGTAACATGCTTAATTTTTCATTTTGTATAGGGTGAACAGAGCGAGAGTCATAATGAGCATTAAAATGAATTTATTCATCGGAAGAGCAGAGACATGTTCATGTAAATATTATTAAAAAATAGCATGGAAAGCATGATTTCTACCTATATACTGATAATATTAACATACATAAGCATATATGTGAAATACATATAACATAACATTCAACTTGATAATATTACAAAGAAAAACAAATGCTCAAATGCATACCACTGGAGTCTCAACACTATGTCTGCAACATTGTCTTTGATTTCATTCAAAAAAGATTGTACAATATCTCCACTGCAAATAACAACTATCCAATCTCTAAAAATGCTTGATTTTGGAGTACATATATAAAATAGAGAAGATTCCACCTCATTGGGTCGAAATCTTATCCAAAACACTTCATAAATGCACCCTATGAGCCATTTCCTAGTTTCTAGGAAAGTTAGAAACAATTCCCTCAAATTTAGATAATAACTAGAAGAGTGTGTCTCCTTCATTAATTACATTATTCCTCCACAAAGAGAGGAAAAAAAAAACTCTCCTACCAAAAATAAAGCTCATTGGGATAGCTAAACCTCGAATTTTTGAGTTTTTGTGGCTTGAAATTTATCCAAAGGAATCCAATGACAAAAGCGTTGCGCCTCCTAGCAGAAGTGTCTTGCCACTTTGGAGCTGATTTTGACTGAATTTTAAGTTCCCATTTGAAAATATAAGAGTTAGGAAAGGTATCCCTATGTATCCTCCTTCCATTTTTCCCTCATAACTGACAAAATACCCACTAGAAGGCCTTCAAAAACTTAGTCTCCCAACCTTACTTCAGAAGCGCCGCGCAGAGGTAAAATAGGTGGCAGAAGCATGAAAAAAGTGATCGTTTTTTTTATTTTTCTTCAAAATGGGAGGGTTACATGCAAACCTAAAGTCATATCTATAATGTAGAAGAGAAAATTCATCCAACCATATAAGGTTTTATTCATTTATATGCTCCGAGAAAAAACATTGTGCCACTTTGAGAGGGTGTTTGGAGGCCTTCCCAGAGGATTTTTGGGCTGTAAGTGGTATGACTGGAAAGCTCAAGATGTTTGATACAAAATGGAGTCATCAAGCATTGCAAAACCCTGCTCCAAACCCCTGAAAATTGATTTGGAGACATCCTGTCCAAAAGTGCAGAAAATGACTTGGAGCAACTGTATTTTGAGTATTTATCTCAAACCATAACACCTGTGCATAAATTGAAGGAGGTTTTTGTTCTTTGGTCTATTATTAACAAAAATGTCTTTCATTTTTGTTAAAGTTATCTCCATTACTTCATAAACTTATTTGGAAGCAAAACTGTCCCTGTCTACAATGTAAACCCTAGCGAATGATCACGAAGCTCTAAAGGTGCCATGGGTATGAGTTGGCTCAAACGTGGAATGGTGGACTCCCTTATGAATCTTATTTTCTCCCTCCATAGTGTTTTTCAACAAGATAAAACCCTAGCTAGATATAGTGGGTAGGGAAGGTGTAGAATTAGGAAAATAGGGGATAGTTGTAGGGATGTTTTAGGGACCATATGCTGCTGTATATAGATGACTATCCATACAGTGGTATCAAATTTCAGGGTGACCCTAACTTGCCACTTTTGTCGGGTCGAGCATGGGGACCAAATGGTAAGTGAAAGTTGCTATATATTATGGTTCATTTAAAGTTGCTAGAATATGTATGTGGTACTGATTCGTTACCTTTGGTATGCAAATATAGCACCGATGAAGCCGACAGGTTATATGGGACGACCCGCAGCGCCAGGGGTTGCAAATTATAGTAGAGTGAGAGACGACTAGGGACTTGAATTTCAGGCCTTGCTGGAGGATATCTGCTGTAGATGCGAGCTGATGATGATCGACATATTTTAGCGCGGATGGCATGACCTTGAGGATTGGTACATTGAGGGATGTATCAGGCTACCCTCTGAGTGGCGAGGGGTCATGCAGCGCATGGCAATGGCTGGTTAGGCTATGTGAGATTTGTGGGCTGCAGGGGCCGAGCCATTGCCTTGGGACCCTCCAGATAGTGATTAGATGTAAGGGTAGGTGGTGCCCCCGGTTTTGATTTTTGTAACATGATATGGGCATTCAAATATATTAGAGTAGACGACTCCAAAACATTTTTTATTTTGTGGAAACATTTTATGGATATGCATTTTTTGTATATGACGAGTATATGGTTCGCCATTTGGTTTGTGATTATTGTCTTGTGTTAAATGCATGTGATGAATGCCAATCTATAATATTTTTTACGATGCTATCTACATAGTGATTATGGGCTCTAGGTACATGATTGAATGTAATGGTTTCAAATTCACGTACTAAGAACTTCACTTGTAAATATATTCTAAAAAGGATATGGTTATTCACACGATACACGCCATTCAATTGCATGACAAGCAGCAAAGAATATAAATGAACATGAAGATGAAGGATACGATGATAAAGGGCATCAACTAAAAAACCTATCACTCCATCATATTCGGCCTAATTATTGGTGGAAAATATAATGCATACGCCATTGGAGAGGACTAAAAAATGCATGGGGGTAAAAATGGTCAAGGCTGCCGAGGCTAGATTCCAGGAGAAGCGACTTGCACCATCGACATAGTTGATATATGGTGTGGATGATGGATCCATATAAAAGGCGCTACAAGACAAAAAATGAGATGATGAACAATGCAAGCTACCTAAATGCATGACATAAATAAAATGCACATATCGATGGGAGATGATATGGATAAAATCTCTTAAGGTAGAGTGCATTGCGAGGGCGAGGAAGGAGTTGGCCCCTTGCCCCCAAGTCCTTACTAATGATTTAAGGTCCTAGCCATAATGAGTCGAACTTCCCATGACCAAGGACATCATGAGCCTGGTCATACACTAGAATAAGATCGCCTTCGTGAAAGGTACGAGGGTGGAATTTTCGGTCATATTGAGCTTTGGTGCACTTCTTAGCTACTTCGATGGTTTGCAAGGCAACACGATGGTATTTGGGAGCATGCCCAAGCATGATAAGTCTTTGTTTTAAAGGTTGGGTGTCAAGGAGAAGTTCGAAAACTAGGTGAAGGGAGGGGATTTCACACTTGATCAGTAAGATTTAATCCTTGCCAAAAACAAGGTGCAAAGGAGTAAACCTGGTTGTGGTTTTAACAGAAGTTCTATAGGCCCACAAAGTAGGGAAGAGCATAACATTCCAGTTGGTTTTATGCTTGTTCACCATTCGTTCAAGAAATTTTTTAAGGATTTTATTGACTGCTTCGACTTGACCATTACCTTGGGGGTAATAGGATGGTGAGATTTGGTGCTTAAATCCCAACAGAGAGGATAGATCACACCATATCTTATCTTCGAAATGTTGGCCATGGTTAGAGACTAATTGTTTCGGAACCCCGAATCGAGCGATCACATGGTGAAAGAAAAAGAGAGCTGCGGTAGCTATTGTGTTATTGAACGTTGGCATGGCCTCAACCCATTTGGTGAAATAGTTAACCAAAACAATGATATAATTGTGGTTACCAGTAAATAGAGGTCGAAACTCCATAAATTTAATGGCCCACTTGCAGAAAGGACCGACTGATATGACAGGATGGACAAGAGCGGGTGGGGCTCACGCCTTTGTGGTGAAATTTTTGCAATTGGAACAATGTTTGACTGCTTTAATGAAATCACCGAAGAGAGAAGGCCAAAAAAACCCAGTGCGCATGACTTTCTAAGAAATAGACAAACCGGAGATCTGGCCACCACAAGCACCACTATGGCAGGCATTAAGGACTTTCTCAACTTTAGCATGCACGAGACAACGACGAAGGACATAATAAACACCACGACGATAAAGATCGTCACCAATGAGAAGATAGCGGGGTGATTGGTGTTGTATACATCGTCGAGCATCACGATCAATATGGGAAGAAAAATTTTGGGTTCTCAGGTAGGTAAGGATGTCACCATACCAAGGTTCATTCGAATTAATGTTGAACAAGTGTTCATCGGGTAAATCATCATTAACCTGCGGATCTTGTGTACTAGTAGGAAATTCAGAAATGAGTTCAGCAAGGGCTAAACCTTTCTTACTCTTGGGTGTGACAAATTCGAGATCAAACTGCTAAAGGATAACGATCCAACGGGCATATTTCCCATTGATGATAGGTCTACTCAATAGGAAAGCCATAGGGTTGTAATTGGTCACGACCTTGGTGGAACGTGTAAGGATATAGTGACGAAGTTTTTGGACCGAAAACACAAAGGCTAGTTCCAACTTCTCTTCATGCGAGTAGGACATAGGGGGACCCAGAGGTTCTTATTGACATAATATATAACATGTTCATTTCCGGTGTCATCTTCCTAGATTAGGACCCCAAAGACTGAATGGGTGGAAGCTGAGATGTATAGGATAAAATCCATTTCAAAGAGGACTAATCAAGGGCACAGAAGTGAGAGCATGTTTGAGGGAATCAAAATACTGTTGAGCATAGTCATCCCAAACAAATGGAATTTTATATCTAAGGAGTCTCAGAAATCCATGCGTAGTGGTGGCATAGTCAGGTACGAACCAACGAAGGAAGTTAGCTTTGCTCTGGAGGCTTTGTAGCTGGCGCAAGGTATGAGGAATAGGAAGCTCAAGAATGGCTTGAAATTTGAGGGGACCAAGCGTTATATCATATTTGGACACAGTGAATCCCAAAAGAAGTTCGACACGAACGAAAAAGACACACTTCAGCAGGTTGAGACGAATATTATACTTGCGACATCGAAGAATGACAATACGCAAATCATGGAGGTGTTGCACCTGATTCCTAGAACGAGCAATAAGGTCATCAAGGCAGGCAAGGATAATATCAGCCAAATCATGGAAATAATATGACATGGATGGCTAGAAGGTGGCTCCGACATTCTTTAGGCCGAACGACATGACCCTATATGCAAAATTTCCCCACAGACTAATGAACTCAGCTTTTAACTAATTAACACGACGGATAACGATCTGCATGTATTTGGAGAAACCATCCATAAAGGATAAAACCTCATGCCCCACACACTCATCTATTATTTGGTTAATGAACGAGGTGGGGAAGTTGTCTTTGGGACAAGCTTTGTTCAGGTCGTGAAATTCAGTGTAGACATATATGGTGCCTTGTTTCTTAAGGATGGGAACTGGGTTAGATACCCAAGTGGTGTAGTTAATGGGATAGATAAAACCAACCTGCTTGAGCTTATCGATTCCGGCTTTGATAGAATCTCGTCTGGAAGGATAAATGGTTCTCAACTTTTGACGGACATGATTGGCATTAGGCCATGTATCGATATGGTGTTCGAAAATGGTGGGATAAAGTCTAGGCATCTATGAATAGGAACAGGAAAAAACATCACGAAATTCCTTGAATAGCTTAGTGAAATCCTCAATTTCTTCCGGGGTGCAATGTGCCCCCAAGGTAATGCTTTCTTCTACCCATGGTTTATCAGAATGTCAATTTTAATGGTAGGAGAGATATTGGCCATATTTCCTTCTTCAAAAGCATCAGGTGCAGGAATGGGATTTATAAACCAATCGACCTCATTCGAGATGAAGTATTTAGACTCCATAACATACTGGTCATGGGACTATTGTGAAAGGAAGTACACACGGTGGTGCATATCATCCCAGGGAAATCCAGGGGTGGTCATCGCTTCCATAATGTCTTCATCAGAATGAAAGATGGGGGGAGTCACAGAAGAAATACCACATGACATGGTGGGGCTACCTGATACATCATCATGAGACATATGGTTCACATACGCATTTCTATGGAGGGTAGACGAAGAGATAGTAGATGAAACATCTATCGATGCTGAGCCCAGGGTGATCATCGAAGGAGGTTCAGTTGAAACAGAAAGGGATGACCTGGAGGCATCTTCCACCATGGATCTCATGGATGATGAAAAATAGAGGATAGTGGCTGAAGGCTCTGTCAAATAAACATCGGGGGGAGGTATCACAGTGGGTGCAAAAATGTCCTCCGATTCTGCCAAAGAAAAACTCGCAAGTAGAGGAGTACATGATCCACTACGAGGGGCCTCTATTTGGCGTACAGCCTCAAGGGTGTCTCCAAAGTCGTCGAGACAGGGATAGGGTGAGAATAGTGGCCATAAAGATCACAAAAATCAAAAGGGTGGTTCGTGCGCAACGATTTGAGTTTCTTAGCTGAATTAGGTAAGGTAACATGGACCTACGAGATATTGAAATCAGGAAATGTCTCATTGACCACAGGTTTGAGACAAGGAAGCTCAGGACAATTATGGGTAGCATGCCCAACAACATCACACAAAGTGCAGGGAGGTGACTTCTTTGGAGGCTTAGGAGGAGAATGAGTTGTTTGGGGGTGTTTTCCTTAGGTTCATTATTTTTGGCTTTGCCCCCCTCACTAGAAGCTTTCGCAACAGGAGTATATTCATGTTGAGGTGGCTAAGGCACTAAAGCAAAATGAGGAGTCATAGAGACCGGTTGGACAGGGGTCAAATCGGTATAAGGTTTGAGTTGACCATGCAAAGTGTTGGATGGGGGATCAATGTACTATATTGGGATCCCCATGGTCAAATTGGGAATGCTCAAAGTAGCCATAACAGGCACCGAAAAGACTCCAGAGGGGGGAGCTAGAAATCGTATATGATCGGAAGGGTAATGGCCTAACAGAATGGCTCCCAAATGGTTAAGGCTAGGGGGAATTGTTCCTAGTTGGAAAAGGTTGGAAGAGGCACCATCATAGAGATAATGTCCTTGAAAAGAAGGTCCTGAAAGCTCTGTCGAGTGACCAACAACAGGTTACAGAGGCATAGGCTACTGGCTAGTCGAACTAGCTTGCTTGTGGCTAGCCCGAGACAATTGCATCATGAAAATATTTGACGAGTTGTGGTCAGTGATAAAAGGGATGTGACCAGGGAATGCACCAAGTAAGGTGGAATATTTATAGAATCCATGTGAAACACTGGTGAGAGGTACGATTGATTGCTTATCAGCCACTAAATATATGATAGACTCAGGGGGGGTATGAGACTTTGGTTCGTAATATGTCAACTGATTGATGGTGATGATATTTCCACTACGGGGAAATCACATCTTACGGTGAACCATAGATGCAACAACATACATATCATAGGTATAACTACGACCCAAGAGGATATTGTAATCTAAGGGGGCATCAATGAATTCAATGTTAACACAAACAATCTTGCCCGTAAGAGTGTTATGACAATTGTGGTACATGCCAAGGGGCTGAGAAGGGTGACTGTTTGGTCAATTTAGTGTGTCCTAAATTGCTAACATAAATTATCAACCAGGGATTCGTAAGCTGACGAAGTGTGGCGCACTATATGTGCAAGATAACCTATCTCTTACTTTTTGTCGTTTTTGGATTTTGATTGATCTTGGTTGGTTTCCTAATGTGAGATGGAAATTCTAAAAGACAAGTATGTTTATGAATATTCAAGGCAATGATGTCCTTTATAATGATTTACCAAACTTCAAACTTCAAAAGGAATTTGAAACATACAATGACAAAACTTGAAAGGAAATGAAAATGTGCTGCTAGCCTAATAAATCAAACAGTGAACTATTGAGCATGAAAACCAAACTATCCTTGCTGCTGTCTAAACACAAAAGAAACTATGCTTAAAGAAATCTAAAAATTGCAACAAAGTAAATCTAAATCCATTCATCAACTTATATCTTGATCCCTCATTAGTCCCATTTCTCTGAAAGCACCGGAAGGTAATCATAAACAACTTGAGCAATCTAATATCTAATTTGCAAAAAAAAAAAAAAACTAATATCAAATTACACACTCATACTTCAATCCCTCACCATTAGTCTCGCTATGGCTTTCGGAGGTAACTGATAATGACATGAGCAATTTAATATCTAACTTGCAGAAAAATAAACTAATATCAAACTACACACTCATACTTCAATCCCTCACCATCGATCCAGCTTATGGCTTTCGAATGCTTGAAAATGACATAAACATTTAATATATCTAACTTGCGGAAAGTAAACTAATATCAAACCATACATTCATAATTCAATCCCTCACCATCAGTCCAGCTGTGGCTTTCGGAGGTAACTGAAGATGTCATGCACAAGTTAATATATCTAAATCTAACTGCGAAACAAATGTGCAAGGCGAAATAAACAAAACGATCTTTGGAATTAAACAAAAAGTAAATTAGCGAGCGAACAATATTGATTCCATGTCATTGGTAGATATGCAAATGCATTTGCCATGAAAAATTATGCTAAAAGCTATGATTTCAAAAAGCAATCTAAGTAAGGAAATATGACAAAACGGAATTGAAAGCAACTTATCTAGAAAACATGTAAAAGCCTCCTTAGAATGTGAGGCTACATACCAATTTGATGATCCTTGACTCCTTAAAGTTGTAATCAACATGGAAAACTTACTAAAGCTGTGAACTTCTTTATTGAAAAACTCACAAATCTACATCCCATTCCATCTTAAGCTTTGTTACAAAACACTCTCTATTCCTTTCTCTTCTTCTCCTATTTTTTCACTACCTATGATAGGAGAAAGCTTATCCTATTTATACAAAATATGAGAAGTTATCTCATTAATAGGAGTCCATGAATCTCTCCCTCCATCTCTAAAGTTACAATCAAAATAGGAAATGATAAGACACATGTCTTTCTAGAGTTTCAACACAACTTGAGGAATGAGACACATATCCTCTTAGAGTTTCAATACAACAAGGAAGTGAGACACATATCCTCTTAGAGTTTCAATACAACTGAGGAAGTGAGACACATATCCTCTTGATCCCATAATCTTCTCAGCAAATTCGAATTTGGCTTTGGGGAGTGCCACATAAGGGTCTTAGAAGTCTCCTTTTGACCTACACATGTCACAAAACTCATAACACATATATAGATATATGAAACTATGTTAATTTTCTAGTTTCTAATCATAAATTCACTTAAAATACATAAAATAAATAACTTTGGAAAACAAGGATCCTAACCCATATATTTATGAAAATGGTTACTTGATGTAGGGTTTTAGGTCAAATCGCTATGAAATAAGAGCTAAATGGTTATGACATAATGGAAATATGTATGAATATGGAGAACACTTTTGAGACTCAACAGTGACCACCCCACGCATGTAGGGTGATGGTGTACGGGGCTAAGTCAGGTGATCCTATTTTATTCCAAATAGAGGCGGACATCACGCAGCTGGATGCACCCTCGTCAATGATACATCCCGAGACATTGGCATTACAAATCTTGACTGGTATTTGGAAGGCGACAGATGAAGGTAAGGGGGGATGTTCTAACTTGTCAACATCTAAGACTATCAAATGATCATCTGAAGGATCCACAACGCCGAAACTAGATAGTAGAGAATTTTTTTTTGTGAAGGGAACGATTGTAGGACTTCCAAAGTTGACATGGAAACTGGAGATTGTGCCAAGTCATCTATTATGTCATAAGTGTGGGTGGCTTTGATAGAAGCATTATTTCAGCGCAATGTCCCTTTGGGTATCTTGGGAATAACCTTTGCCCGTGGCTGAGGGATATGTAAAGGAGAATTGGGTGTCGAAATCGACTCTGTGGAAAATTTGGTTTAATACTCGATTATAGACGAAGCTGGTGGTTTGCCACATTGGTGCGACCGAGTCTGAAGGTTGACATCAGCGGTATAGAACTCTTCAGAATTCATCATGAGAATTTTGTATTCAGGGGTACCAGACTGTGAAGGTTGAGGGTGGCCTGACCTTGGGGGGGTTGGGCAACCATATATCCTTGCCGAGGGAAATTATTAGAAAACACAAATAGTTGAGGTGGCACAGTATTTGGAGGAGCCGAAGAAATGGATTTTTGTCCTCTAGATGCTGCTTGTGCTTCCCACAACTGGCACATCTAGGGTGGGAGGAGACAATCATGAGTATAATGGCCATAGACACCACAACAAGAACACATCTTGTTCGTACAAAGAGGCATGTTTTTCTTGGGTTGATCACCCTATTGCTGGTTGTTAGTGTTAGACTGGTTCCCTTGGGGAGTATTTGGTTGAGTACCTTGGTGCCCTTGATTACCCTGCATTGGTTGATTCTGGCTGCCTTTCCTATTTTTCTTTGAATTAGGAGGATTAGTCGCACTGTGTTGTGCATGCACCTGACCTTGAGGGGAGGTGGTTGTTGTCACGAAGGTTGAGAAGGCACAGGAAGCTAGGGTGCTGATACCGGAGGGGCGGGAGCATCGGGCTATGGATAAGGATTGAAAGGAGGTTGAGCAACATTGGGGTAAACAGGTTGAGCAATAGCTTGCCCTGACATCGGTTGAGGCAAATGGGAAAATGCTTAAGGTGTGCTTTTTCCTGGATACATGCTGTCGAGAGGGGGATAAGTGCTAGAGGAGTTGGCCTTTCCTTGAGGGAAACAATAACCCATGGAAGGATGCGTATAAGTATGTGAAAGAGTTCCAACGATACTGTCGGTAACGTGAGATGCCCCCGGTGCGTTGGCACCACTAGGACTGGGAAGATCCGGTAAAATGGTATAAACATAACTAGATTGGGCATAGATCAAGTCATATTTCAATGCAACTTGGAGAGCTTCTTCCTCTATCTGAGGAAAGTGAGACGCGACATCTTTACCAATGGAAGTCAAAAGAGTTATGAGAAACCAATCCATATAGACACGATCGTCAAATGTAGGAGCTCGACATAAGCCTCTCCTTATACACCATTCTTGGACATGGTCAGAAAGGTGGGTGGCAGAAGTTTGACAGAATGTGGTCAACAAAACGGTACCGGTATTATATCGAAGAGGTAACTGGAAGTAGGATATAAAATCTTTAGCAAGAGTTGCAAAAAGTGGAATGAGAGGCAGCGGTTTGGTCGACATACCACTTTGCAGCTTCTCCAGCTAGCATACGTTGGAACAAAAGAAGACAGATGGAGTCATCAGTGATAGAATTGGACGAACACCACATGTGAAAGGAGTGGACGTGATTAATAGGGTCCTCTCAATTGTTTCCTTCAAACTTAGGGATGTCTAAAGGAATTTTAGTTGGCATAACAAGGCAACCTAGATTATGGAGTATAGGGTCATTAATTAACTGGATGAAATCAAGAAGGCTTAAACCTTCCATAAAAGATAGCAAAGGAGTAGTCGGAACGGTTTCTGTAGCGGTTCCACTAGTAGCAACTCCAAGATTAGGGTTGGGGCTACCACTATATTGAGGACCAACACCTGCATTGGCGCCTGACATAGTGAAAAAATGAGGTGGAGGGGAATCGGGTTTGGAATCAGAGGAAGGACTTGATGAACCATACTCAGAGTCGGTACGGGGACTCGATGGATGACTAACTCGAATTCTACGCGATTGAGTAAGTCTTCCTAACAGAAACTGAGGATGAAGGCCTTGGAGTCTCTGAGATAAACACCTTGGGGGCACAATTACGGCAAGACACAGATGACACAAAAATATGAAGAGTGATAAACAAAGGCTCAGTGAGGCAGATAAATTAATTACGATGTTTATGTCTTGGCTTGGCGGTGTAAACTAAGTGCTCTTCACTTTAGGTGTGCATGTGTGCAATCCGTGTGTTAATTTACATTAAGCCTAGATGGTTGTATAATGAAAAATAAAATATGTTGAATAACTGTAAATAAAACTAAAACAATAGTAAAATAAACAACTAAATATGCATAAATTAAACCCAAAAAAAGGCTTCCCAAACAACTGATCTAAGAGGCGGGCGAAATTGAATCAAAACACACAAGATGGCCAAAATATCTAAGGTGTAAGGGGCATGTATCTAATGACTCAGATCTGCTGGAAAAGGTGTAGAAAACAATAGGAAACCAAAGGGAAAACTGCTGCAAAATGGGAGGCGAAAGGTTAAAACCCTAAGGGAAACAAAGGGAACCTAAGGGAGAGACAAAAAAAAACTCAAGAGGGGCTTAATGATGGAATAATAACCGATCAAAAGGGACCTGAAAGAAGGATAGATCAGGCCTGGAACAATGGTTGAAAGCGCTGCAAAATATAAGACTACCTATTCAGCTAAACCCCTCCTAGAAAGGTGGAATTGTACTGAAACCCTAAGGGGCTTAGCCCTACTTCAAGGAGACAAACTGAGCATATCTAGGCCTAAGACGGGTTGAGGCAGAGGTCAAACAACATAGAACAGTGCTTGTGGAAAACCCTGATAGGCACAGAAAAAATCCCGAAAAAAATTGCAGCTCGCAGGTACTGCCCTGTAAGTTGGGAAAATCGCAGTTTCTGGGTTGATAGCTGCGAGTTTAGGAAAAAATTGCAGGTTTTGGGCCAAAAAGTGCGAGATCCAGATCTGGGATCGTCGGGCAGCAGATTGCGGAAAAAATTGCTGTCTCTGGCGTGACAAATACCTGTTGCCTGTAGAAAACACTCGAAAACACTCAGAAGTTAGATTTTTTACTGTTTTAGGGCATAAAAGGTAAAAAAAAACATTAAGAGACTAAAAATAGATGAAGAAAAACCCTATTTACTGAAGCAGTTGGTCATGCAGGGATTTGAATAAAACATGGTGGAGTCGCCAATTGTTAGCGTAAATTCTTAACACAAGTGTACGAAAAGAGTTCAATTTAGTTGCGTGTGAAAAACAACCCTAACAACAAATATGTCTGCTTAAATTCCTTAGATCTGCAATAGATATTCGAAAAAAATGCTACTAGAAACCCGATCTATGCAGTAAACGTAGCTAAACAATAAAAGGAAATAAGAAAATGCTCGAGATATCCAATGGACAAGACAATATATATAAAGAATTTTATATGTATTAATGCCTGTTACCAGTCCACCTCAATGGGATGGGTTCTTGGCTGTCCTCAACGCTTCAGATCCAGAAGTTTCACTCTCTCAATGGTGTAGAAAACCCAAGACGTGTTGAACTCTATGGGAGCTTAAGAAGCAAGAAAACAATAGCAATAATGAGAATGATCAAATCCAAAGAATGAAAGTGATGAAAGTGAATAATGAATGGAAAACCCTCCTATTTATAACAAAATATTGAGTTATACTCGATAATGGAAAATATTAAAATATTATTAACCAACATCTAGATCTAAGTGTTGGGAATATTTTATTATATATTGTTGGAGGGAAAATGAATTTAAATTGGTTAAACACCTTTATTTAGAAATAATAAACAAATAAATGATTTATTTATCATTTCAAGAAAGGGTTTAAGGAATAATTTAACAAATAATGATTTGTGTAATTATTTCTAGGTGATTTAGTCAAATTTAACAAAGAATAATAACTAAATAATGATTTATTTAATTATTCCTAGAAAATAATAAGATAAATAATGATTTATCTAATTATTTCTCATAATTGGGTTAAATATGACCAGGAGTATTATTTAAACAATGGTTTAATTAATTATTCCTAGAGGAAAATAAAAAAAATAAGGGTTTATTTGGGTTTATTTAATTATTCTTCATGGGGTTTCTTGTTTGAACCATGAATAATTTAATAAAATATGTTTTATTAAATTATTTCTTATAGTGAAAGCAATTTTACTATGGTAAAATTGGTCTTACATAGTGTACTTTGATCCATGTAATTGTAAATGGATAGATGACCAAAAAATGGTGTAACACCTAGACTTTGACCTATATGAAGGTGTGATGAATGACCTCAGACCCTAGATGATTAATGTATAAAATGAACTATGGAATGATGACGACCATGAATGGAGTGAAGGGAGCAACATTTTAGACCTAGACATATTCAGTGAACAAAATTTTATTGGAAAACTGACTTGAAACATGAAATTTTGACCTAAGACCATTACTAAGTAAACCTGAAAGAGTGTATTTGATCACTAAACATTAAGACACTAACATTGGCTCCAGATAGGGATGGAAACTCCTTCAGGAGGCATCAATAACACCGTAGACCAAGTATCCTATTCCATTGGGCAATGGATTCACTGCAGCTACAATCCTCAAACTGAAATTTGAACTGTACATCATCAACCACAAACTCTATTGGAAAATGACACTGAAAAATATGCTTAGAATGTTGATTTTATTCGTCACACCTTACCTACTCTAACTGATCCATAAATCACTTGATCAAGTGAAGTCGAAGATCCAATGTAAGAAATCAAGTAAATTACTACCTGACTGATGCTTGTATTCAACCCCACCAGGCATAAAGAAAGATTGAGTAAATCGAAACTCAAAATGAAATCTGAGCCCAAAACTTATTTTGGTGAACAAGAAAAACTCCACCTTTTTTTATGCTTGCAAAATACTGTCCAAGGAGTCTTTAAAATCATGAAACATTACCTCTTGTTGATCAACAAAAAGAAGGAAGATGCTTTCTTATAGAATGGATGATTGTTCTTCTTCATTTGGTTGATCCTTCTTAAATAAAAGTGCAACAATTTTATCTTCCAGATCATCCTTATGAGAGACAATATTTGTATGTTATTGCAGATATTTAATCGAGGTAGCCAAATCAACATCAACACAAATATCTACAAGTGGATTTTCATGTATATCAGAAAGTGAATTGCCTTGGATTTGAAAAAAATCTATATCTTGATCATTTGAAGGTTGCTGAACATGTTCATCAAACTCAATACAACAAACCTGTTGTACAATTTTTTTGACCTCAATGGATAAATCATGACTCTCTAGAGTTTCTATACAAGTGAACTCAAAATTCTGATATGCACATATTTCTTCACGAATTAAAAATCATAAGAGGAAAGGGATGAAGGGTAGCTGGACAAAACATATTCATATATATCTTGATCACTTGAAGATTGGCAAGACTAATGCAACTTATCATCAACTTCGAAAGATGGAATATCAATGTCATCCTTTGAATAATTCTGCTCAAGTTCACTATCATCCAGGGTATAATCCATGATATTCTCATGGGGGTGAAAAGGGTTTTCATTCAAAGCATCCAAGAGTTCATCATCCATAAAATCTTCATCGTCATAAGCACTTTCTAGCTCTCGTGAATAAAATTATCAAAATGATCATAACAATCCTCAATCAAAAGCAAATAAGGATAGGTTTCTTTATACTTATAAAAAAATACTTAGTGAAAATCCTTGAGAGAATAAATTCACGTAGGAGGCAAGATTTCATAGCAAAACCGTTATTTTTCTTCTAATGTGACTGAACATCTTCATTAAACAATATTCATGAAAATTAATCCTCATCTTACGCACATGCATATGAAATCTTGCCAATCTACCTGAGGAATACCATTTGGAAATATTGGAACATGATCTCGATGCATAGGAGCGTATATTATGTACTGAGAATTCATCTTGAAAATAATAAATTCACCAAAATGTTCTTCAAGCTACCGGTTTTTGAATAGTGGAGTCGCCATGAAAACTGTGAACTTTTCGATTCTTCGACACTAGATTCGCCAAGTGAAAGATGCACATCCTTCTTATGCCTAACCACTATTCACCATCAATAATTAGAGCTAATATTTTTTTTCTTTCCTAGGAAATATTTACCTTCTCTCCCCGGCAATGACGCCAAAAATGTTATCACTCCCCCCGTTTCCCAAAGCTAAGAATGGAACTGAAGGAGGTAACCACAAACCAACCTTTAGGTCAGGTAGCCATACCTACCAAAACTAGAGAGGACCCTCTCAATGTCACTTTAGCGTTCAATGAGATGACTAGATGTATAATGATCTTAGGCTAGGTATTAAAGTTCAGTAAATTGGGGTTTTGTCTGTTTTGAGTTTTTACTGGATAGAAATGGTAGTAAGGGAACTCGGTCCAGGGTTTAGGTCAGATTTCAAAGGTTAGATTTCAGAGGCAAGGATGAGGCCAGGTAGGTAAGCTTAGGGACATGCCTAATTTGCTATTGTGTATAGGGTGAACATAGAGAGAGTTAGAATGAGAATTAAAATGAATTCATTAATCAAAAGAGCAGAGACATGTTCTTGTAAACCTTATTAAAATATAGCATGGAAAGCATGATTTTTGTCTATATACTGATACAATTAACATACAAAAGAATATATTGGAAATAAGGATAACATAACATTCAACTTGATAATATTAGAGAGAAAAACAAATGCTCAAAGGCATACCATTGGAGTCTCAACACTATGTCTGCAACACTGTCTTTGATTTCATTCAAAAAAACTTATACAATAGCTCCGCTACAAATAACAACTATACAACCTCTAAAAATGCTTGATTTAGGAGTATATATAGAAAATAGAGAATATGCCACCTCATTGGGTCGAAATATGATCCAAAACACTTCATAAATGCACCCTATGAGTCATTTCCTAATTTCTAGGGAAGTTAGAAACCGTTCCCTCAAATTTAGCCAATAACTATGAGTATGTGTCTCCTTAATTAATTACATTATTCCCCCATAAAGAGAGGAAAAAAAAAAACGCTCCTACCAAAAAGACAACTCATGGGACAACTAAACCTCAAAATTTGGAGTTTTTGTGGCTTGACAACTGTCCAAAGGAATCCAATGACAGAAGCGTCGCGTCACTTTGGTGCTGATTTTAATTGACTTTTAAGTGCCCATTTGCAAATATGAGAGTTAGGCAAGGTAGCCCTGTGTGTCCTTTTTCCATTTCACTCTCAAAACCAGGAAAACACCAACTAGAAGGCCTACAAAAACTCATTCTCCCAACCTTACTCCGAAAGCACCACGCAAAGGCAAAATAAATGGCAGAAGCATGAAAAAAGTGATTTTTTGGGATTTTTCTTCAAAATGGTAGGGTGACATGCAAACTTGAGGTCATATTTGCGATGTAGAAGAGAAAATACATCCAGCGATATAATATTTTCTTCATTTAGATGCTCTGAGAAAAAGCGTCACGCCGCTTTGAGAAGGTGTTTGGAGGCCTTCCCATAGGAGTTTTGAGTTGCAAGTGGTATGGTTGGAAGTCTTAGAATGTATGCTACAAAATGGAGTCATCAAGCACTGCAAAACCTTGCTCGAAACCCATGAAAAAATTATTTGAAGATAGCTTGTCCAAAAGTGCAGAAAATGACCTGGAGCAACTGTATTTTGAGCATTTCTCTCAAACCATAACACCATAAACTGAATGAGGTTGTTTTTCTATGGCCTATGATTGATAAAAAACCACTTTCACTTTTATAAAATTATCTCCATTACTTGATAAACTGATTTTGAAGCAAAATTGTTCCTATGTGAAATGTAAACCCTAACAAATGATCACGAAGCTCTGAAAATGATGCCATGGGTCTGAGTTGGCGGAAACCTAGAATGGTGGCCACCCTTATTAATCTTAGTTTCTCCCTACATAGTTTTTTTCAACAAGATAAAACCCTAGCTATATATAGTGGGTAGGGAAGGTGTAAAATTAGCAAAATAGGGGATAGTGGTAGGTTGGTTTTAGGGACAAAAATGAGGTGGAAGGAAGCTAGGGAAAAATCCCTAAAACATTAGGGATGTAGGGTGATGAGTTGGATTTACACTGCAAGTGAAATTTCTAGAAATAGGCATGAGGAAGGTGGCAAAAAGATCAAAACACAAGAATTTCCTAGTTTTCTGCCAAAATGTAGTGAAAATTAGGGTTTTGATGAAATTGATGGAAAGGAAGGCTGTGTGTGATAGGGAGTGTTAAGGTATGATGTACGAGTGTTGTAGTAAGGTTGTATATGGTTAGGTATGGTTTTATAAACTTGAAACAAGAAAATGGGAATGACCTAATGAAAGAAATCATTGTTTTCAACTTAATGTGTGGGAGATGTGTGAACCCTTATGCAGGTTATTTGAAGCTTGAATGATTGGTTTGGAGTTGGAAAACCAAAAGCGTAGTGCAACACCTACGCAACGCATGTAGTGTTGGCACAAATTTTCTTATTTTTCTTCAACCCTTGGAATTTGTGGAGTATGATGGTGAGAAGGGAGGATCTCTTTAATTATTTCCCTATCTTTGATAAATCCCTATGCAAATGACTTGTATGGTTAAAATAAAGCTTTTATTCGTCCTCTTTCATGAAAAAATTGACTCTTATGGTGGTGAAACAAATGAAACCTAGACTCTCACCTAGATGAAGGTGTGATTAATGACCTCAGACCCTAAATGAATGATGGATGAAATGAGCTCTAGAATGATGATGACCTTGAAGGGAGTGAAGGGAGAAGGATTTTATACTTAGACATATTAAGTGAACAAAATTTTATTTGAAAATTGACTTGAAACATGAAATTTTGACCTAGGACCACAACTAAGTAAACCTGAAAGAGTGTATTTGATAATTGAACATTAATACAATAACATTGGCTCCAGTTGGGGATGGAAGCTCCTTTAGGATGTGTCAATAAAACCGTAGACCAAGTAGCCTCATCCATTGGGCAATGGAGTCACTGCAGCTACAATCCTCAAACTGAAAGCTGAGTTGTACGTCATCAACAACAAACTCTACTGGAAACTGACATTGAAAAAGATGCTCAGAATGTTGAGCTTATTCATCACACCTTACCTACTATAACTAATCCATAAATCACTTGATCAAGTGAAGTTTAAGATACAATGTAACCAATCAAGTAAATGACTACCTGACTGATGCTTATATTCAACTCCACCAGGCATAAAGAAAGATTGAGTAAATGGAAACTCAAAATGAAATCTGAGCCCAAAACCTGTGTTGGTGAAAAAGACAAGCTCCACCTTTTCTGATGCTTGCAAAAGACTGTCCAAGGGGTCTTGAAAATCATGAAACTTCACCTCTTGTTAATCAAAAAAATTAAGGGAGTTGCTTTCAGATATAATGGATGATTTGTTTTTCTTCATTTGTTTGATCTTTCTTAAATAAAAATGGAGCAATGTTATCTTGCATATCATCCAGATCATAGACAAGATATGTATGTTCTTGCAGATCTTCAATCGAGGTAGCCAAATCAACATCAACACAAATATCTACAAGTGGCTTTTCATGTACATCATAAAGAGAATTGTCTTGGCTTTGAAAAAATTATATACCTTGGTTTTTTGAAGGATGCTGAACATGTTCATCAAACTCAATACAAAAAACTTGTTGTACATTTTTTTGACCTCGATGGAAAAATCATGAATCTCTAGAGTTTCTATACAAGAAAACTCAAAATTTTGATCTTCACATATTGATTCATCAATTAAAAACTCAGAATAGGAAAGGGATGAAGGGGTATCTGGACAAAACATATTCATATATATTTTGATCACTTGAATATTGGAAATACTACTACAAATTATCATCAACTTCGAAAGATGGAAGATCAATGTCATCGTTTGAAGAATTCTGCTCAAGTTCATTGTCATCCAGGGTATAATCCATGATCTTCTCATGGCGATGAAAAGGGTTTTCATTCAAAGCACCAAAGAGTTCATCATCCATAAAGTCTTCATCGCTATAAGAACTTTCTATCTCTTAAATAAAATTCTCAAAATGATCACAAAAATCCTCAACCAGAAGCAAATAGGGATAGGTTTCTCTATACTTCTCATAAAATACTCAGTGAAAATCCTTGAGAGAATAAATACAAGTAGGAGGCAAGCTTTCATACCAAAACTGTGGTTTGTCTTCTAATGTGATCATGAATATCTTCATTAAACAATATCAATGAAAATTAATCTTTAGCTAACACACATGCATATGAAATCGTATTAAATGAAGTGTATCATCATCACCTTTTCCATACCTAAATTTTGGAAAGTATGTTTGCCAATCTACCTAAGACATATGATTTGGAAATACTGGAACATGATCTTGATGCATAGGAGCATATCTTCTGAACTAAGAACTCATCTTGAAAACAGTAAATTCACCAGAAAGTCATTCAAGCTACCGATTTTTGAACAGTGGATTCGCCATGAAAACTTTGAACTTTTGGATTCTTCGACACTGGAGTCGCCATGTGAAAGATGCACAACCTTCTTGTTCTTGACCACTGTTCACCATAAAAAATCAGAGCTAATATTTGTCGCTCTTTCTCGGGAAATATCTACCCTTCGCTCCCTGACAACGACACCAAAATTTTTATGTACTCCCCCCGTTTCCCAAGGTTGAGAATGGAACTGAAGGAGCTAGCCACAGAGAAACCTTTAGGTCAGGTAGCTAGCCCTACCAAAACCATAGAGAGCTCTCTCAATGTAACTTTAGCGTTCAGTTATTATAATGATCTTAGTTTAGGTATTAAAGTTCAGTAAATTAGGGTGTCATTTGTTTTGAGTTTTTGTTGGATAGGAATGATAGTTAGGGAACTAGGTCCAAGGTTTAGGTATGATTTTAAGAGTTAGATTGCAGAGGTAAGGAGGCCAGGTAGGTAAGCTTAGGAACATGCTTAATTTTTCATTTTGTTTAGGGTGAACAAAGAAAGAATCAAAATGAGCATTACACTACAAGGAAAAGCCCCTCTAGCGGAGGTTATAAAGGAGGTTTTTAGTGTTATAAAATTGGCCAAAATTGTCAAAAAAACATATGCTACCACATTCGTTTCTTGTAACGAAGGTTTTGGCGGAGCTTTTAATGGAAATTCAACATAACTAAAAAAAAATGGGCAGCCGAAGGTTATTACAGATGTTTTTTCATTGGTGCTTTTATCAGGTTTTAACGCACCGGTGCGTATCGGTAGACAACGCACCGGGGAGGTCGAAGGAGAATGCATCGGGCCGTTAAGGAAAACAACAACACTGGGCCTGGTGTTGGTGATACAATGCACAGGGCCGTTCTAATTGGTCTTGGGATTTGAGCGGTGCCCATAGGTGGTATAAGCACACCAGTGCATGTATCTTTATGAGGCACCGATGCTCCATATCACAGAAAGGAACCAAGATTTATAATTGGTATCGGTATTCGTGCAGTGCACATGGCATCTACAAATGCACTGGTGCTTATAGATACATAAACGCCCCGGTGCGCAATATCACACAAACGCACCAATATTTATAACTAGAATCGGTATTAGTGCGGTGCCCATAGAATCATAAACGCACCGGTGCGTATAGACACAGAAACGCACCGGTTTTCATTTTGTTTTTTAGAAACATCCACCTCTCACAGTCCAATTATTGTGATTGTTTTAAATTCATTATTCATCAAAAGTCGACACATCTTATAACAATATTCATATTAATTAAATTTTTATTAATGCATTTGAATGTGCTGTTTGGATTAATTTGTTATATCATATCAGAATTATTATGGTTTTTTTAAGTTCATTATTCATCAAAAGTCGACACAGATATATAATCTTATAACAATATTCATATGAATTAAATTTTTATTAGTGCATTTGAAAACGACAATGGAGAACGCAATAGAATAAATTAAAACATATTTTATATATATATATATATATATATATATATATATATATATATATATATATATATATATATATATATATATATATATATATATATATATATATATATATATATAAGACAATCTTTATCATACAAAATGGGACAATTATTCGTATCCCTTTGTCTTTCAATTGGGACACTATGTCCATCACATTAAACAAAATGTCTGATTTCACAGACATATTTCAAAAAATAAAACGCCTTGCTTTGATATTAGCTACTTCTATGACTTGGGGTTATTTTTAGGAATGTTGTGTTCATGGCGTTGATTGTTTTCTTTTTCTTCACTTTCCATATACAAACATAAAAATAAACTGAAATGAGTGTATATACATCGGTGAGAATAATGAAAATTTCAATATTAAATAATATACATTAATGTAAATCGAAAAGAAAAATGACGTACCATAGCAACAATTGACTCATAAACTATACACATTCTTTCAAAACCATGTACCGTGCCATATTTCAAAATTTCTTCTGTTGGCGCAGTTCTATACTTTGTTTCCTGCAAGTTTTATACCCCATAACAAATCATATATTTAATATAAAATATGTTTTTGTCCTATTAATTATAGACAGAGCTAATTAAAACAAGATCGATAGATGCATACAAATTCCACAATTAAATTCTGATATGCCAACATATACTCACAACCCATATTTAACCCAATTTCAATCAATTTGTCTGATGGTTCTTCTTTGTATGTTACCACCTGTTTGAAGACATTCAATGATGATTTTTGTAACACAACTTAAAAAATACAAAAATGAAATCTAGTTAAGTTGTTATAAGGAAGTAACAATTACTCACAAACTTAGATATCAACCATTTTCTTCCTTGTCGTCCTGTTTTATGTGCTGAACGGGTTCCATTTTATTTTCTTTTCTGCAAGAAAATTATTGAAAATTAATATTTAATGCTAAATTGTTTATTTATTGTAACTAATGATCAAAAAATTCAATGATTACATATCACATTTGAAGCACCTTGTTGTATTCGTTCCACTAGATCCCTCAAACTTTTGTAAATTTTTTTC
The DNA here is from genome assembly GCA_034641835.2 of Pinus albicaulis. Taxonomy (NCBI): domain Eukaryota; kingdom Viridiplantae; phylum Streptophyta; class Pinopsida; order Pinales; family Pinaceae; genus Pinus; species Pinus albicaulis. Next base: position 1,288,361,721 of record CM076583.1, on the reverse strand, counting down.
CCCTTTCGTTAACTTCCAGCACCACTTCAGATGAGCCAAGGAGCAATTCATTTTCATTTGCATGTTTTATTTTTTTCTTTTCTTAGAACAACATTCCTTTTCTGAGTTGTTGGTCCCTGTAGAACATTAAAAATATGTGAATTAGTAGATTGTTTGACACATGTTATCTAATAATTTTAAGTATATTATTAATGATAATTAAAAAAAGAAACTCATATTGGATCGATAGTATTGTTTCATTCACCTCATTCATCTTTTTGAAAATTTTCCATTAAACTTTTACGCTCTTCTGGTCGTAGATCAGAAATGATCATATCGAGCTTCATCATTTTGTGGCTCTGCATGATACACAGTAAACAATACATATTAGTGAAATTTACATATAATTCAAAAATAATATTTTTTATAAAGAATTTACAAAGAACTTACCTTTTTTTCTTTTCTTGATGTATTAACAGTATTTTTGTTACTTGATATCTTGTCAGTCATTTCTTTATCAATCTGGAACCTGTAGCATATCATTCATTAATATATTTATAAATAAATTCTCAACTTTTCAGGTAGAAAATAAATATCGAGACACCAGTGCGCCTTTCATGAAATCCGCACCGCCGCCGGTGCGTGTATATATTAACAACACACCGCAAAACAATATAATACACCGCACGATGCATTCGTTATTATAAACACACCGCAAAAACAGTGTAATATACCTAACGGTGCGTGGGGTATTATAAATGCACCGCAAAAACGATGTAATACACTGTACGGTGCTTTCCTAGTTAAAGAGAGCACCTGTGCCCTATTTCAGATTTGGCGCACATATTTTAAAAATGTTTTTAATTATTTACGACACAGAACTTGCGCGGTGCGCTGTAATAATACAGAGCACTGGTGCAGTGGCATACGTACGACGCACCGATAAAGAAAAATGCATTTTTTCAAAAATTCACGCAATGGCCGAATGGATTGGGATCTGACTATGCAAGTCATCCCGTGGGTTGGACGTCAATTTAAAATGAAAAACTCTAATTCTGAAATCACAGAAATAGGGAGAAGAGAGGGGAAAAAACAAAAAAATGAAGGGTTCAGGGTAAAAATGGATAGAATTGCAGGAAAAAAATAAAAAAACTGCAGAAAAAAAGTAAAAATAAATAAATAAATTTAATCACGAAATGGTTTGAAATTCTATGATAAAGGGCTTGAATCACCAGAGTTTTGGTTTCTGATTGTTTGAATACTTCTGTTCGAACGTATTTCGCCATCCACAGTGCCCTCGTGTTCTCTTGCTCCAGGTCTGTCTTCGTGACGCACCAGGGCTTGTTAAGATGATAAGCGCACCAGACTATTTAAAGTTTGTTGTTGTTGTTGTTGTTGTATGTAAGATCATAATAAAATAATGATAATTATAAAGTACATGAATTTATTTTCATTATTTTCTAAACTTTATATATGGAAGATCATAATAAAATAATGATAATCATAAAGTTCATGAATTTATTTTCATTATTTTCTAAACTTTATGTTACAAAAATTTGTATTATTCTAGATTTGTTATTTTACAATTATTTGCAAATTTACAAATTTAAATATTTTAATAAAATCATTTCACATTAATACAATTAAAATTTTCTCATTAACAAAATTAAATTTTTATAAATTAATAATTTACATACAATTACATTAATTAAAATTACAATTACAATTACAATTAAAATTACAATTAAAATTACAATTACAATTTTACATTGATTTCACATACATGAATTACGATTAGAATTACAATTACAATTTTAATTTTACATACAATTACATTTACAATTTTACATATAATTACATTTACAATTACAATTACAATTTTACAAATATTTTATAGACAATTCAATTAAAATTACAGTTACAAATACAATTACATTTACAATTTTACATAGAATTACATTTACAATTACAATTACAATTTTACAAATATTTTACATACAATTCAATTAAAATTACAATTACAAATACAATTACAATTTGTGAAATTTACATACAATTAGAATTAGTATTACAATTTTACAATTTTTCATATATACAATTACAATCATTTCAGAATAAATTAAATATTACAATTACAATTAAAATTTTACATTAATAAATATTTTACATGCAATTACACTTAAAATTACAATTAGTACAAATACAAATACAATTTTACAATTTTACATAGAATTAAAATTTAAATTACAATTACATTCACAACATAATATTTAATAAATATCATGGTCATTTAATAATATTAAATTAATTAATAAACATCATCACGATCATGATAACCATCGTACAAACATCATATTTGACTAATAAACACATTAAATTAACATCAAATTAATATTATATATTAACATCATCGCAACACAAACATCAAATATACATCTCAATATAATGTCAAATAACTCATGCGCCTATCACATATACACATCTATCTGCAAACTAAACATTAAATGAACATATCTAACATGACTAACAATATGCGCCACATCATGATGATCATCAACATGAAAATTAAGTACAACTGTAACATGAACATAAAATACATGGACTATATATATATATATAACTGAATAATGTTAAAAATATACAACTATAATATAAATGTCATGGATTAGACGCTGGTGGTAGTATAAAAACATCAATAACACTAGTACAAGTGGATGCGGCTTGCTCAGTAAAGCTGGGTGCAACCTCGACAGTAGATGGTCGACTAGCCTGCTCATGATCATGATGATCACTAGTACTGATGGATGCATCCGCTAGTGGTAGTAAAACATGATCAATATGAGGCGCAATAGTAGTGGAGGCCTGCTCAGTCAATAGTACTGCAGCCTCGGCGGTTGATGGTCCAGCCTGCTCATGATGATCGTGACTAGTACTCATGATGGATGCTGCAGGCTGCTGAGTGGACGTGGCCGATGGTCCAGCCTCATCTCCATTATGACTAGTGTCAGATGCTGCCAGTGGAGCCTCATGCTGATCATCAGGTGCATCGCGAGGTGAACGATCACGAGATGCATCTGAGTTGCTGCTGGCGAACTGTCCATCACGTGCCACAGCTCGACTACACCTATAGCTATAGACAGTCCTCCTCAATCGCGTAACAACTGTCGTAACTCCTACGACATGCTGCATTAGGCCGTACATTTCACATGACAAGCCTCTCCACATCCGTAACAGTCTATCATCGCCATGTATCTCTCTGTAATGAGCGGGTCTGATGCCCACATCTGAAATAAATCCACAGAGTTGGCTGCCCAACTCCATCCGGTATCTGGTCTCAGGTCGACCATGCCTAGCAAAAGGTGGTACCAGTGCACCATGAGGCACAAGATTAGCACGTCTCTCTGCTGTGTCACAGCCTCATCCTCTGGCGCATCAGCCATCTCCTTATTGTAATCATCAGGATCAACACCTGGATCATGTGGTGGATCCGACATCTCATCGCCATCAAAAGAGCCAATGTCTGTAAAATATATACAAGTACACAACAATAATTAGACAATTTCATTACACAATTTAATAAAAACAAGTTAAAGAACATGTTAGAATAAATATAAATAAAATAGTAATATTACCTCTATCATCTGGCGGCTCATCAGGAGTGAAGAGGATGTTGGGACACCCTCGCCAATCTAGTCCAACATAAGGACATGGGATCATAATGAAGGGATGCAGCTTGCCAACACTAGCTAGTAAGTCCAGCGAATCATGTGATATCCTTGCTGGAAACATAGTGTCTCCCCTCTTGGGCATCATCTGCCCCCACATGTGCATCCGGGACTCGAACATCAGCCTACGAGGCTGTCGAAAAAAAATAGGTCTCATCTCTGGAAACCTCTCAAAAAATAAACAAAACAGCTCTGAAGCAAAAGGGAAGTTGACCCTCCCTTGTGCACGAGCACGACATCTATCTAAGGCCGTACAAAACTGTCGCAAAAAAATGACAGACCACTTGAAAAGTCGTGGCTGTTGTAATAAAGAATCAACGTAATATAAAAGCGAGCAACTAATGCATTGCCCATCACTGGTGTTGTGTGAAATGATCGAAGCGATAATAGAGAGGCACTGCACGTCCTGTCTACCAAAAGCACCTGTACGTAACTGACCTCCAGGTACCTGAAACTTTGAAGGAGACAGTACATGTGCTCCAATGTATCTCTGGGAGTAAACTACCTGACTCCATGCTACACAACCAACTGGCACATCTGGGAATGAGGGAAAATCCACCCCTCTCCTCGATAGTCCTGTAATAAAATAAATGTCCTCAGTGGGTGTGTACCACTAGTCAGGACAAACCTAAAAAGCCTATCGGTGGGCATTCCACCTGCCGATAGGATGTCTCAAAAGCACACTATGGGCCTTTAGGCCGAAAATAACCTCCTCATAGAACTTGAGGAGGCATACCTGCATAAGGATCTCGTAGGTATCTGCAGTAATAGGGCGAGGGCATCCATCTCTCTCCCTCTATCTCACCTCCCATTGGCGAATCATGTCATATTGTTCTGCTTGTTGTTGTTGCTGTTGCTCCTGTTCTTTCTGAATCATTGCCATATATACACACACACACACACACACACACACACACACATATATATATAGAAATGTATTTATAAATATACATATAATTTTTTTTTTGAAAAAAAAACAAACATACAAGTTGGTGCTCCATAAAAACAGTCATGCACCGGTGCCGGTGCGTCCTAATATTTTAGCGCACCGTCCTCGGGGCCCCTAATGAAACAGACCGCACCGGATTTGGTGCAGATGTCTATTTTTCAAGCACCGTGGACTGTACATAATTCAGAATAGCGACGCGTTGACTGAAATATACACCCTAGCGTGTATAATCGTGTCAGCGCACCGACTTCATGACAATGACATAGTTGACGGTGCAGTTTTTTACCCGACCACACTGTTGACCCTCTCGGAATGCAAAATGCGGTGTTTTGAAATAAACCAGGGTGGAAAATGAAGTCAACGCACCACACTGTGATTTCCAGGGTCAATGGTGCGCTTGGATAAATGAGCGCATCACCTTTTTTATTTTTTATTTTTAGTTTAAAATTATTCAGGGCGCCTTCTGACACTGCCCCGGAAACGGTGCGGTTACCGTTAGCACCATTAGTGGTGCTGCCTATAAATTTTACAGCTATCACCACTATCCGGTGCGAGCCGAACAGCTTGAGCGCACCGCGCGACAATTTTTTTCTTTTTCTTTTTTAATGGTCATTTTAAAGTTTATTTCAATTTCTAATTCTCTAAAAGGATTAATTATAGAAAAACTACAAAAATACTTGTACATTTCGTCGTCGAGGAGGCATATTGGCTGTAAAATTTGGAAAATAAAATTTGCCCATTGATTCAAAATGCAAGCTAGAGATTGGTGGCCAATGCATAGCTGCAGTGCGTGCAATGGGTGCAATGAGAGCACCGATGTCAGGGCGGCTCAGAAATAAGAAAATAACACCGGGGCTTGAGAGCTCTGGAGCACTAAGAAAAGTAATTAATGAAGTTTTTTGGCCGTAATTTTATTATTATTATTATTTTTAAACCCTGTTTCGGTGCGCTGGGTTTTATAAGCGCACCGGTGCGGTTAAATAAAACCGCACAGGGCGGTATCAATTTTGGTGCGTTGTTTATAACACGCCGGGGCATTTCCATAACCGCGCACCGGGATGTTTCAATTTCGGCGCGAAAATTTGATGATGCACCGGGGCGACGTAATGGTAAATCAATGGTGCGTAATAGTTGCAAAGCACCGGTTTTTTGGCCTTTTATTTATTTATTTATTTATTTTATTTTTTTAATACGGTATTCTAGTGCGTGCAGTTTCTGGCACACCGGTGCTTTTAGAGAATAACGCACTGGCTCGTTTCTGTTTTGGCGCGGTGTTTTATGATGCACTAGCGCGAAAGAGTATTGACGCCCTGCTACGTTGCAGTAATTGGACGCCCCGGCGGTGTGTGTACTTCATACACGTTGTCTGGTGTGCCAATGTTCGGTGCGCACCGGTGCGTTCTATGGTATCGTGCGTACTGGTAATTGATAGCTCAGGAGCACTGGAAAATTGAAAAATACGGTTTTTTGTTTGTTTGTTTTTTTTTTAACCTTTTACCGGTGTGCGTTGTTTATAGGCGCACTAGTATTGTTTGCTACAAACGCACCGGTCGGTTTGTTTTTTGGCGCGCTTTTTATGATGCACCAGTGCAGTTTCTATCCACCACACCGGGTGGCTTCGGTGTTGGCGTTGTGTTTTATAATGCACTGACGTGGATGAGTTGTGAGGCATCGGTGATTTATTATATTATGACGCACCGGGCGGGTGTGTATGGAGTGCACGGTGTCCAGTGTGCCAATGATTTTGTTTGCACCAGTGATTTATTTTTTTGAGAGCACCGGGATGAGTTTTAACGATAAGAGCACCGATAGGAAAACATCTGCAAAACCCTCCGCCCGCCAACCTCCTCTAGTAACCTCCGCTAGAAATGGATGTATGGGGTATTTTTCTTTGTGGTTCCTCAAAAACATCCGCTATAGGGTCTTTTCCTTGTAGTATTAAAATGAATTCATTCATCAGAAGAGCAGAGACATGTTCATGTGAATATTATTAAAACAGAGCATGGAAAGCATGATTTATGTCTATATACTGATAATATTAAGATACATAAGCATATATGTGAAAGAAGGATAACATAAAATTCAACTTGATAATATTATAGAGAAAAAAAATGTTCAAAGGCATACCACTGGAGTCTCAACACTATGTATGCAACACTGTCATTGATTTCACTCAAAACAAATTGTACAATAGCTCCACTACAAATAACAGCTATCCAACCTCTAAAAATGCTTGATTTTGGAGTACATATATAAAATCGAGAATATTCCACCTCATTGGGTCGAAATATGATCCAAAACACTTCATAAATGCACCCTATGAGTCATTTCCTAGTTTATAGGGAAGTTAGAAACCATTCCCTCAAATTTAGCGAATAAGTAGGAGTGTGTGTCTTCTTCATTAATTACAATATTACACCACAAATAGAGGCAAAAAAAAACTCTCCTACCAAAAAGACAGCTCATGGGACAACTAAACCTCAAATTTTGGAGTTTTTTGTGGCTTGACAACTGTCCAAAGGAATCCAATGACAGAAGCGTCGCACCTCTCAGTAGAAGCGTCGCGCCACTTTGGAGCTGATTTTGACTAACTTTTAAGTGCCCATTTGGGAATACAATAGTTAGGAAAGGTATCCTTGTATGTCATATTTCCATTGCACCCTCAAAAATGAGAAAATACCCTTTGGAAGGCCTTCAAAAACTCATTCTCCCAACCTTACTCTAGAAGTGCCGCACAAAGGAAAAATAGGTGGTAGAAGCATGAAAAAGTGATGTTTTTTGGATTTTTATTCAAAACGGAAGGGTGACATGTAAACCTGAGGTCATACCTGTGATGTATAAGAGAAAATCAATCCAACGATATAATATTTTCTTCATTTAGATGCTTTGACAAATGAAGATGCTTATTATGTGTTGATATTAAGATTTTAGATGAAGATAAGTGCACCAATTTGTTATTTTCTCTACCAAACTTGTGGGATACTTTGGTTTTTGACATAGTGTTGTACTGTACAACAACCCTCCCATTTTTAAATTTTTGAATAAAATCCCATTTAAAAATAGGCCCCCTTTTATATATATTTTTCCTAAATAGAAATAAAAGATCCATGGATAAAATAATGGATATCACATTTTTATTTACAAAGTGTACAAACTTTAAAAAACTTTCCGATCCGATGAGTTAGAAGACCTTTTAACATATTTAAACATATTAGAAAGACTTTATACTTAATAATATGTTAAGATGAATAGTAATCGCAATCGGAAATTCGGAGAAGTTCTTTTAAAGAGTTGTTATTGCTTTGAGAAGTTCTGATGCGATCGCGCTCAATCGCAATCGCATTTCGGAATAGTATTAAGTATTGCACTTTTCTATCTATGACGATGTGATGCGATTTATTGCAATCGTGTTTCGGGAAAAAGTTAAACATTGCATTCCTTTCGTTAAAAGTTCTGATGCGATCGCGCTCAATCGCAATCGCATCTTCGGAGATAGCATTAAACGGTCCATTTCATTTTAAATCTCTGATGCGATCGAGATTGGGTAGAAATCATTATCGCACTTCCTTTTTAAAGAAATTGCGATGCGATTGTCGCAATCGGAAAATCGGCAATGAATTATATTGTATTATTTTGCGCACCATTGAAGACTTGCGATGCGATTTTTATTTCGCATTATATTTATTCATCGCATCGCAAAGAATCAAAAGCGAATTTTAAAATTTATTCCAAGCATGCGCCGATCTCTGATTGTACGTTATCATTAATTGAAAATCAAACAAAAGATCGTGGGTTATTTTGTTTTCAATGCGTGAATGAGACCCCTTGGAGAGAATTTATGTTGTAAATACAAGGAGATTAGATGGTAATTAAATAAACAGATATTTGAATAGATGTTCTCATTATTATCTTTTATTTCGGCTGAAGGCATTCATTTGAATTTCATAACAAAAGTTCGAATCCTTTCATTCGCCAAACTAGAGAGAATTTGCTCGACACCGAAATGTCAAAGAGAAGCAGAAAATCTAAACCTGCTTTTGTTGCAAAAGCTCCTGTATTAACCATGCCGCCCAAGGAGAAACCGGCAAAGCTCAAGCTAGTCACAGACACCTCCTGTCAAGGACTGGGAAAGATGACATGGGAGAATGTATACAATTTGATTGAAAAAGAGAAACCTAGGGTTATTGTGCCTAAAGCAACTGTTCCCGATGAAGAAGACTCAAAATATGAATCTGAAACTCAACTCAGTGCATTGGTAAATTCATTTTTACACCGAGTAGCTACCCGGGCAAACATTTTTCCCTACTATGATGTTATCAGATGGGTCATTGACAATGTGACCATTCAAAACAAGACTTTTGTTTCTGCTTCTGGATCAATGTTCGGGTCATTCAGGGTAGAATATATTAAAGCAATGTACCATCTTCCCAATCCGCAAAAAGATTTACAACAAAGACTTCCTTAAGAAATATGCTGCAGAACATCCAAACTAGGCAAAGCCAATCAAAGAATGGAGGAGTAACCCTGAGAAACATAAGCAGGAGGCATCAGGTATGTACTCTGTGGAGTCTCTCGCACCTCCATATTGTTATGCCGCAACGATGATGTGTAGGTTGTTTGGAAACGATATCTCTGCTAGATTTTCTATTCAAATGGTCCCGTTAATTCCTTCTGTTGTTAGTTCTGAAATTATGGATTGGGCTGTCATTTTGTCGGATAAGATAGCCAATCGAATTCTAGAGTACAGAAAAGACAAGAATTTAGGGAATTCCACCCCTTTCCATTTTTGTGCTTATATTTTAGACGCCCTCTGTTTCAATTCTGAGTTCCCCATGCTAGGTTGGAAATGGACTCCAAAAGAACCTATCCCTATTCATGTGTATCACAATTTCTTATGGAAAGAACATTTCAAACTTCATGTTTACAGAGTCTACCATGGTTTTCTAATTCCAATTTACCAAACCATTTTTGGGCACTTCCCTCCTAGACTTTCCAATAAAGCCAAGAATGATTTGTCTGCTATCGGAGATTGGTTCGGGGAAGAAAAATTCACTTATATCAGAATTTTTGGGAGTATTTTTCAGCCACATCTCCTTCCCCTATACGTTCCAGATAAGTTGTTAGCTCAGGAGATTTCTTATCAACTAACAGTGGAAGGAATGTCTAGAGTTTTGAAAAGCAATAAAAAGCTTATGTGGCCTACCTTACCTTTTAAGTGTGGCGATTATACTCTTAATAGTTTCGCTCATGCTGAGAAAGAAGTTGGTAAGATTTCTGATCTTAAGTTTTCAACAATCCCTGGAAGACAATATGACCCAAGGAAAGTGGTGTATGATTTTATTACCTCTGTTTCGATTGCCCGGTTCGAACATGAACGAGACATTTTTGATGATTTATTTGTTTCCGTGGATGATATATCCCAAGTTTTTTGATTCAGCCAAGTCCAAGTTGTAGCTTGAGGACATGAAATTTTTTTTTTTGTTTAGAAGTCAGAGGTTACTTAAAGTGCCTCTTGATCAGTTGAGAGCTCCCACATAGGATAAAGCATCACAACAAGCAGGAAGTACTTCTGGTAAAGAAGTAACAGGCGCTGATCCTGTTCTGGGAAAAAAAGATGACAGCAGAAAAGCTGACACTGCCAAAACAAAAATAGCTGCTCAAAAAGATACACAGAAGCCTTTAGTTCAAACAGAAAAAGGGAACACGGGTACTGATTCCCAAGTACATATTGAGAAAGGAAGCACAGAAAGTAAAAACACTGAACATGCACCCAAGAATGATACAAACAATAATGCAGGTTCTCAACTTGGAGGACAAGTAGATACTGAACTGGTTGTTTCTCCTCATATGCTAAGTCAATATCAACAATTTGCCAAGCAGATAGGATTGCAAAACACTCCTTAAGTTGATAATCCCAAAGATCAGGATGTAGAAATTATTCCTGAAAACCTCACTGGAGAAATTATGCTAAAGATAGAAGAAATCCCTCCTTTAGATATATTCTATAGTCCCAAACATAGGGCTGTGGTACGAAAACAAAGCAAAAGGAGGAAAACAGATCAAGATGCACCTTTGGAATCACAGGGGGAGCTTCTAAATATTGTTTATAAAAATGATGAGGTGGATCCATCTGAGGATCTCACCAAATTATCTCAGTATGCCGGTGCCTATAGTGCTGCCACTATAGATAAAGCTTCCGAAGTTTCACAGTTGGTAAAACAAAAGGATATGCAAATTACTATTTTTGAAGAAGAGATTGCAGGAGATCAACAAAAGATTATTCAGTTGGAACAACAAGTACAGGATGCAGAACTCAGAACTAAACAACTAGAAGAGTAGCTCAGCCTTGAAAAGAATAAGATTGATGAAAAAGCCTTGGACAAAAAACAACAGTTGAATCAAGAGGTAGAAAAGCTACAAAATATTTTACAAAGTGAGAGAAATTCAAAGATTGAACAGGAAAAAATGTTCCAATCAGCATTGGACAAGTTCAAGGAGTATCCGAAGTTACCCCAATTCATAACTGAATCTCTTGAAATAAACAAACTGCTATCTCAATAGTTAAATGAATTTTGTCTACAGTTAACACAAATTGAGCCTTTGTGCGAAGTAACATCATCTTTAATAGGTAAATCAGTCACTCTTAGGCAAGAAATTGAGGATGCTGATGATAAAATTTCCAAGTTCCTTTCATGGCAGGATACAGAGTAGGGAAGAAAAGCTAATCTTCCTAGAATTGAAGAAATACATAAGGAAATTTTATTTATGGAATGGGAACAACAGTTGATGAAATCAGAAATATCCATATCAAGGGCTAAAGGTTTAATGAATAATACAACACAATTGATTAATGACAGCTTGTACGCTACCAATTTGATCTCAGATTGTACCCCAGGCGAATTACCTAAAGTGAAAGAAGCTGATTTCAGGTGGAAGGAAGAGATAAACAATAAAAATCAACATATTAGAAAACTTCAAGGAATTTCATGGGATAATATGTGGACTTATCTGATCAAGCCACACAGCCAATAGATGGCCATCAAATTTCTTTCGAATGCTATTCAATGTATCATTCCTGAATTCTCTGATGCTACATACACTGGGTAGTTACATTAAAAAATGAGTCGGCCAACAGAGGTCCAAGATATGCTCAATATCTGCCACCTTCGGACATCCACCTCAGTTGATGATCAATGAGCCAGTCTACTACAAGCTCGCATTTCAGTTTCAGATATTTTATTTTAGATAGATTGTAGGAATAGTTTTAGTTATTTTGTTTTGTTAAGTACCTATTTAAACCCCTTTCACACATTTAGAAAGGGGTCCTTAATTTGTAATATTTTTGACTTGGGGATTACATTTTTGTACTCCATTTACTCCTATATTCTTTTATAAAGGATCACATCTGGTGATTCTGTGCGAAATTATTTTTAAGAGTTGAATTTCTGTACCTTGGAGTTGATTTTGCATTGGAATTGTTGGATCAAAGTATCAGATTGCATTTGAAAGTCTCAAGATGGATATGGTATTTATATCTATTCACTGTTAATTTCTTTTGTCATATGATATTCTCTTTTAAATTTGCTATCATTTATATGTACTTCGTTTCACAATATTTCTTTATATATATATATCATTTTTGAGTATAATGGAAATATTCATCTTTCATAGTGTATGTAAATGATATACAATGATGAATACAATATGTCAATATAGCTCTGTTTAAATTCTTAAACAGAGTTATCCTTATTTGTTGCTGCACATTTCAATTAAGCCGCAATACATTTTTATGGTTATTGTTCAATTGAAACGATTTAAAGTTGTATTCACATATGATACCCGGGTTAGTTTTAGAATTTCTTTATCAGTGTTTAAATTAGATTAGTTAGTATTTTCATTTCAGTCATTTAGTCCCATTTTCCCTTTCAATCAACCATTCCATTACCAACCCATTCAAGTTATTAGGAAACTGGTCCTATAAATCCAGTCGGAGCCACCATTCCAAACGGAAAAGGAGCTGTCTTAGGGTCCCGACGGGGTGGTTATCCCCCAATGTTTGAAGCAGCGATTTTCGAAGCTTCAACACATAGGTAGTAATGCAACTACTTTAAAGTTTGATGAAATAGTCTCATCCTCATTTCATAGGAGATGAGATGGAAAAACATGGAAATAAAAAACGAATATGTCTTGTTTGTAAGAGGATGCTTGTAACACTACCTCCCACCCTTTTGGACTTTCTAGGATGATAGGAGTTGTTACTTTTAACTAACCTGACCTCCATGGTATAACTATAAAGATAGAGTTACAAAATTACCTCCTTCTCTAAAGCTTTCACAATTAACTATGGATAACACCCTCCACTTTCATCTTGTCAAGATCTTTATGACAATATAATATTACTTCAATTCAACTCCCAGATTTAAAGTTATGCCATTTTAAAGATTGACCATTTAACTTTAGCCACATCAACATGATGTTGTCATGTGGCACCCAGGTGAGACCCACATGGCCTTGCCATGTCATCCACGACACCTACGTGGCATCCATGCAACCGTAATCATACATCTGTGGCTCTTTCCACCTCATCCACCCTCATGGGTTCCACTAAGTATAGCCCCTTTGTTCAATGCAACAAAATATTACGTATTTGGTTTTAAAGGATACCAAATGTGCACTAGATTTGAAATTTGGGAAACTTCACATACCCCCGAACCACCACAATTCCACAAATACATTTGGATTTGGCTCACATATAGGGATTCATTAATTTCCACCATGCCCTTGGCCCCTGGATGTCCTGGATCCCAGGTATTTCCTCTACACGCTAAGTAATTCAGCCTCACGTTTATTATATCATCGCACCAAGCCCATCGTCACTACCCTGCAAAAAACATGAAATATGCCTCCAATTCAATCCAGCTCCCAAACACCATTATGATATGCGTGACCTCCCAAAATCCAAAATCCCATATTTACTTGCCCAACAACATCACATTTAGCTCCTCCTAAGTAGGACGCATATTTATTGCTTCATTTTACTCACTTCCTTTGCGTGATATTCATATCATTTTGAATCAGGTACATTATCAAGGGTTCATAATTGTAAGTGACTTGAATGTATGGAATCTTGGATACATCCGTCTTGCTTAAAATGCCTCTGGACTGGATAAAAAGATTTGTTAAGGATTGATCTCGAACTAGATACAAAAATCTGCTAAGGACTAATTTGCCCCCACATACAAGTTTGATTTCATTAGTACTCATACTTATAAATTCTAAGGAATTTCCAGGGACTTTATCAAAGCTTTCCTTAGAGCCTAGTGTTCCTCAAAACATTAATTTCCACGAGAATGAACCCTCATTCCAAAACTTACATTCCAAATATTAAACATAGTAATAATACACCATTTAAGCTATTAACATGCCTACTAACAGACACATAAACAAGCTAGGCCATGGCTAACGCTACTATTTAATTTGAAACACATCAATGCCATATTACACTACACACTGGATCCCATACAATACGATTGGATCCACTGATAAATCATACATTGAAACATCATTAATCCATTACCCGGAATGACAATCAACAAACTCAAATAGTTAAAGATCCATGAGATCCATAGCATGCCAAACAATTGACTTCACGCTGCGCAATTTGGCCGAGCACATCAAGAAACCATACATAACCATTTATATAGATATGTAACTCAGGAAAGTATCAACAAACGCAAATGCCTCTGGATCCCTTATAACTATGAGAACATACATATAACAACTCATTGTAAATAAATATGAATAACACATCCCTCCATTAGTAGCACTGATACATTCATTTTCATAACACATAACAACAACACTCATTATTCAAAATGAAACATATACACAAGTAGATACACTTATTTGATCAACTTGAATGACTGGTAACTGAGGGAGGGACCTCAACTCTCCACCCAACCATAGGCTAGACGCACAACAACTCGTGTTGCAGTTGATCACCCCCGAGCCAGATTAAGAGCTTGAAGAGTCAAGTGATCAAGGGGACTCATGACAATAAAAGGTATCTAAATCACACATGAATCCATAGCTCACAATGTATTCACCTATTTACAAGGATCTAGAGCACATAGTGTCTCCACCTTCCAAACACTTTAGGAATTAAGAGCTCACATTGATTCCACTTGCAAAACCCTACAGGAATCCATAATACACAATGTCTCCACCTAATAAACAACACATGAGTCTAAATCACACCATGTTTCCACTTGCAAAACCATTCAGGACTCTAGAACACTTAGTGACTTCACCTGCTTGTCTCTTGTCTTCACCTCATGCCACGTTTCTCTACATGTTTCTACTCTTGTGCATACAAATTTCTTCAGCGAGCTCCCTCGTGTTTTCTTTTGTATATCATAGCATACTACTCTCACATATGCATCCTTGCGCAATTGAACATACTTTCATGTAAATGTATATTTTCCCCTCTCTCCCATCTAATTTCCTTTGCTTCGTGTCCCCTCTCTTACATGTTGAAAACACAACACCCTGTTAGCACCTAATTTGAACCTTAGGCTGAAAAAAGGCAAATCAGGGTAACCTCAAACCACGCTCAGCCTTGTAGCTAGCCCTACAAGGTCAGGAGAGGGCTTTCTCCATGAAAAATATTCAATGAATTATAACTGCAAACTAATTTTAGGCTAGGTATAATAATTTGAAATGTTTTTATAAATTCTCAGGGTTGTATGGAACAGATGGGGTTGGACAGTTTGAATCTGTGGAATTAAATCATAGATACAGGGTATTTTGTGGGGCAAGGTAGGCAGGGATTTTAAAAATTCAGTTTAAATAATGATGAAATGATTTAAGACTGGTGAGGAGCTGAAAAGGGCATAGAAAATGGATCCTTTTCAAACATCATAAAACATCAAGTATTGAATGATTTCCCAAGGCAGAGCATTATGCAATGGATTCTACCTTTCTATCTTGAAAGAATTCAACCAGAAATGTGAATGACTGAATGGTAAACATAACAATTAAAAGATGAACACAAAGGAAAAAACAATGCTAAAATCCACACCACAGGGATCCCACAAATCAGAGCTGCATATCTTTATTAATTCCCTGCTAAACTGTTACAAATGGAGCACAGAGCGTCCTCCGTGATTTCCAACTTATTCCACACTTTATTTCCCCTTTTTTCACAAATGATGAAGAAATTACATTAAATAGACAAAAATTGAGGGGAGTAGGTCCACAGAAGAAGGAGCTGTTTCACCAGCCCAGAAACCGAAATCTGAACATAGGAAAAACAACAACAATATGCCCCTGAAAATAAGGAGAAACAATACATTTGACCATCTTGAGGATTTGCATTACACCCAATGAATGAAAATAGGAATTCTGAAGAACATATCCCTTTTTCATCGCTGCTGTAGATGTCTCTGGTTCATAATTAGTTCACGGCCTTTGACCATTATCTATGTCTTTACTCTTTGAAGAAAAACCAACTGTCGAAGAATAATGCCTTTTGAAACTGATAAAAACCATATTTGCTGTTTAAATGAAGAGAATTCCCCTTTACAGGTGAAAAAGAGCAAAGGAAAGGATGGTGGGCCCAAGATGCGATCGCAAATCACAACTGAAAATCGCAATCAGAAGGGGGTGGGGAGGTGTATTGGGACAATGCGATAGTGTATAGGGGGAGTCTTAATCGCAAATCGGAAATCGCAGCGGGAGAGGAGTGGGCACATCGTATTGATAAGTTGAGATGCGATGGAAGTGGGTGTGATGGAGTAACACAATAAAGGGGCCGCGATAAGCGGGGGAAAGTGATGTCCGATGGTGTAAATGAAAAATCTCTTTAAAACAAATAAAAATGAGGTTTCCGCTTTTACAAAGGGAAAAACCATTTTTCATTGAAAAGGCGGAAGGGATTTAAGGTGGGACCCAAGGGAGGAATCACAATCGCAATCGGGAAGGGGAGCAGAGGCAAAGTACTTATAGGAACTGCCGACTGCGATATGCGATTCATCGCATCAGCGGGAAAGAGCGCGGAGGAATGTATCATGGAAAATGCCGATTACGATGGAATAACTTAAGACATCATTTAAGTTTATAATATTTGAATAATCGATTTTTACAAAGGGAAAGCCGCTTCTGTTTGGGAAGGGGCGGAAGGGTTTATGGTGGGATCCAGGGGTAATCGCAAATCGCAAATCGGCGAGGGAGTGGAGCGGGAGAAATGCTGCGGGAAATGCCGATTGCGATGGTGCGATGGCTTGTGAGCCGTTCGATCGGAAGGACGGATTGATGGTGGAGATGCAATCAGTGGGAGTCAATCACATCAGAAGAAATCACAGGAGCGAGAACAAATTTGGGAGCGATGCGAAGTTGCGATGCGATCAAGCGATTGTGATCAGATGTGGGCCGTGGGATCGCTGAGCAGATCAACGGTCCAGATGTGATCGGGCGGGGTCAATCTCATCGGAGATTTGTGATCGGGGAAGGGTCAATCAAAAGTATGTGATTTGAATGGTGCGATTGGATCGGGGGAATAGGGTGCGATCGGATCGGGAGAAAAGGGATGCGATCAGGTCAGAGGGAAAGGGTTTTATAATGAAAAAAATTAAAATTATATGAAATAAGTCTAAGGGAAAAATGAGAAAAGAGGTAAGGTTAGGCTATTGGGGATTGTTGTTCACTTAGGCATATTTTTCAATCGAGGAGTCAGTTTTGAGAGTATAATATATTGTTGGAAAGCTCTTTCTGGGCTCTTTCTGATGGACATACTTAGAAGATGGTTTTACACTGAAAATGCTGTGGAAAACAACTCTGAAAGGTAGGGTGGTGGCTCTGTGGAGATAGCAGCTTCTGAAGTTCAACTTATTACATATGAAGACATAGAATTACATAATAAATAATAATGAAAGTAAAGTGCCATTATTTCGCCTCAAAACATGTTTTGAGGTGAAAATTACATCAAGCTTAGTAGAACAACTCTTTGATTTTTCCAGATACTGTGCCTTTGATTTTATTTGACCTCCCCATGACCTTGCTGATATTTATTGACACTTGACTCATTAATTTGACCATGATGAGACCCTAGAACCTAATGAGATTGACCTAATAATATGGATTGGGAGTGAAAGTGAATCATGACTGAAGACCATAGAGAGAGGAATCGTCAAGTTTTTGCATGAGGGAAAACTGATGAAAAACCACTACCATCAATGAATCCATGACCTGATGGAATGGTGAAAATTTATGGTATGGGACTCCTACTATGCAAATGCAAAAGAGAAAATTTGATCACTGATGGTAGTACGACAAAACTGACACTAATATTGGCTCCAATGTGGATGGTAGCTCCTTGGAGGTGCCAAGAACACCATAGACCAAGTAGCTTTATCCATTGGGAAAATATGGTCAAAATACTAAAGACTGACACAATGCAAACTGATTCTGACTCACACTATGACTAAAAACTAAATTAAACCAGCACACTTTACACATATCATTGAAGTTTTATAGCCTTCACCTCGGGCCCCACACTTCAATGATTGTGTAATTGAAATCTGACCAACAATGGCATGGTATATACAATGATTGTGATATAATTTTCGATCCATTATCTCAAAAGTGGTAGTGCTTTAAAAGCCTACCATTTACTGGCCCTCCAGGGCAATCTTGGCCATCCATATTTGTGAGTAGAAAGGCATTCTATCCCCTGTATGCTGAAATCTTGTATGGTACTTTCCACAGGATGTCGAACTTACCATGCATCCCTTTGTCCTCGTTTTGTGCATCCCATCTCAACACCACATCTTCCAACTGAAATTTTTCTACTTTGGTTTTGCGGTCATATATTTTCTTTATCTTTTCCTACAACAAAATAGCGTTATGAGAAGCTTCCCCCCTTGTTTGTTGAAGGTGGATCATTTGATTGATCCTTCGCTGATTATCGTCCTCTTCACTGCCAACCTCTTGCAATAATCTCATGACCGGAACTGTGAGTGACGTGGGAAAAACAATGTCAGTACCATAAACCAATTCAAATGGTGACATACCTATGGATTTCTTGCTGCTGACTCTATCTTCCCATAACGCGTTGATGAGATTTCGGTGCCAGTTCCTCTTATTTGCTTCCAGCATTTTCTTGATTATTTTCATCAGAGATTTATTTTATGATTTTTCCAGGCCGTTGCCTTGTGGGTAGTAGGCTATCGATTGGCCAACACAATGTTGTATTTATCGCAGAAATCCACCGTCTTCTTAGATCTAAACGCTGCTGCATTATCTGTTATGATTCTGTGAGGGAAACCAAAACGAGACAAGATATTTTATTCTAAAAATTGAATGATTACCGTATCAGTGGCCTGCCTTGCTGGAATGGCCTCGATCCATTTGGTGAAGTAATCGGTACCTGTCAAGATCCATCTATGTTGTGCCAATGATGCAGGATGGATTTCTCCTATGAAATGAAGTCCCCACTATTGAAAGGGAGCATTTACTTAAACTGGTTTCAAAGGAAGAGGAAGCAGTTTCCTTTTTCCGTGGAAAACTTGACACTCATGGCAACTCATCACTGCTTTATACAAATATGAAAATAAATTAGGCCAATAATATCCTGCTCTCAACACCTTGTTAGATGTAGTTTTCCAAAACAAATTACCACCACAATCACCTTTGTGAAAGTCATGCATCACCTGTTGAGCCTCATCTTCAACCAAACAATTAAGCAGAATTCCTCCTGGATCTTTCCAATAAAGAGCACTGTTTAAAATACAGAATTTAGCAGACTTAAGTTTCAATGATCTTCCTTTTCTTCTAGGCATCCCTGGAGGTGGTGAAAGATGCTAAAGAACATAAACTATGTCTGAATACCATGGGGATTGTAGAAAATTTTCTAAAACTGGAACAAGCAAACCTTCACCCTCATCCTCCAACATTGCTGTTATGAGGTTTATATCCAGAGCACACAGGTTTGATTGTGCCATTAGTTTAGCCAAGCCTTGTCCTTTTATAAACTTTGTGGGTTTAATCTCCAAATCATATTCCAACATAGCTGCTATCCGCTTTCCTCTTCTTCCCTTTGGATCAGTTTGCATCAAGACATCTTTCACTACTGCATTAGGAACATATGCTATGGTATGTGAATGAAAAATGTATACTCTAAAATCCTTCAATGATTTTATAAGGGCCAATGCTTGTTTTTCAATGATATTATATCGCAAGGCAGCATCTCGAATAGTCCTACTGAAAAAGGCAATGGGCTGCTCAATCTGATCTCTCTTTTGCATTAATACCGCAACCATGGTATGCTCCGATGCAAATGAGAATATAATGAAATCTTGAGTGTAGTCAAGACTAATCAAGACTGGGGAATTGGACAAAGCAAACTTTACCAGATTAAATGACTTGATAGCCTCCTCACTCCAATTGACAGTGCTATCCTTCTTCAACATGTTTTTCATTTCTCTTAAATGTTCATCCAAATTGGGTATAAATCTGCGCAAGAAGTTCATCTTACCATTGAATGCTTGAATCTCCCTTTTGTTACGTGGGAGGTCTATGTGCTAAATTTCCTCCACTCTTGAAGGATCAATGCGGATACCATATTTAGAGATGATATGCCCCAGTAGCTTGCCTTCATCCATAGCAAACAAACTTTTCTTTGGATTGAGAGAAATCCTGAACTTTCTGCATCGCTGAAAAAAAACCCTCAAGTGGTGTAAATGTTCGTCATTAGAACCAGAAAACACTGTCAGATCATCCAAATAAACAATAAAAAAAACATCCTTTTCATTGGCGAAAGCAATGTCCATTGCTCGCTGGAAAGTAGCTCCAGCGTTCTTCAGTCCAAATGGCATTTTGGCGTACTGGAAAGTTCCCCAGGGTGTTGTGAAAGCAGTTTTGTCTTGGTCTTTTTCATGCACCAAGATCTGATTATAGCCTGAGTAGCCATCAAGTAGTGACATCCTTGATGCTCCAACTACTCTCTACAGAATGTGGTCCATCTTCGGAAGTGGATAGTTATCCTTTAAATATGCTTTATTCAAGTTCCGAAAATCTATGCACAACCTTATCTCTCCTGTCTTCTTACGTACCGAGACCAAATTTGAAATCCAGTCAGAAAATCTAATTGGGACAATGATACTAGCTTTATACAACCTGTTTACCTCTTTTTCAATGGATGGCAGCAACTTTGGGTTGATTCTTCTCAGCTTCTGTCTAAATGGCTTCTGATACGGCTTGATGGGAATAGTATGTTGAATTATATTTTTGTCATATACCTTCAGATCTGAATAGTCCCACGCAAACACATGAGAAAATTCAGAAAGTAATTTAACTTAATTTTCCTTTACTTCAGGGGACAATGCTTTTGAAAACTTCACAAGCTTAGGCTTGTCAGCTGTTCCAAGATTAACATCTTCAACTCCTTTATCAGTAGGCACCAAGCTCGGTTTCTTTGCAACATCTTCTTGATCAAAAAGCTCCTCTAAAGGTATGATACCTCTAGGAATTACGTTGTCCTTCAGCTGCAATACATCCATTTGATTTGCTTCGATTTATTGATCATCAACATCATAATCACCCTCTATGGAAGTATCCTTGAATTTTCCTTCATTCTGCAAAAAAGCATTGATTTCATTGTCGTCCCAAAACACTTGCCAATACCTTAGATTATCCGGAACAATAGGCCAATGTTTGACACAAATTTCAAATTTGTTGTTGGATTTCATTGGAATCTTCAAATTGCTTGCATTAGTGGCAAGAGAATCTGCAATAAGATTCTGCATTCGGGGTACTGCTGTCAAAGTGTACTCAGAAAATGTCCTCAAGATGTCTAAGACTGCATTTCTATAGGCCCTCAATCGTGGATGCTTTGCTTGGTACTCTCCTTTTGCTTGTTTGATTATCAACTCTGAATCTACATATCCAGAAATCCTCTTTGCCTTTAGCTTCTTCAAAATTTTCAATCCTGCAATCAAAGCTTCATACTCTACTTCATTGTTAGAGCAGTCAAAAGCCAACTTGTAAGCACATACTCTAACATTACTAGGAACTTTTTCAGGCTGGAAAACAGGGCTCCGAATCCATATTTCTATACCAGCACCGTCCTTACCAATAGCTCCTTCAAAGTCCATGCTACAAAGGCCTTCTTCTTCTTCTTCTAGATGCTGAAATTTTGCTTCTTTCTCCACTTTATCTTGACTGATTTCTGCATTTTTCTGCTGTTCGTTGTCCTTTTGCTGCTGGCAGGCAGGAAGCTCAGAAATGCTTGTTGCTTTATATTTTTTCTGTCTAAGGACTTCCCTACATTTTTCTGAAATTTCAGGTACCTCATCTAATTCTATCAACTGGACATTTTCATCAGTCAAAACACCATCTGAATACAATACAAATGACTCTAAATCTGTGTGGACTGCATTAATTGGATGATTAAATGGATTCTCTTTGCTAGTGATCATGTATTTCATTTTCTTCTCCCTATATAATTTTCTCAACTGACTGAACATGGGAATGGTGGCATAAGAGAAGTCAAGCTGAATGGTTCCTTTCAGTTTTTCACCCCATGAATTGGACAAAAGCATTTCAAATCGTGGTGGAACATCGAAAACAACTACATCCATCAAAAAATTCTTGGCTGGGATTTGATCTAAAGATACTACCAAGTCTTTGATAAGACCAATACAATGGACCCTACCAGAGTCAAAGGAATACAAATCATGGTATTTGCGGGTAATATCAAGTCCCAACTTCTCCATAATGGCCTTAGGCATCATATTGTGGGAGGCTCTGAAGTCTAACATCGCATTATGTAAAATGAACTCATGCAATCTAAGACTTAGGTAAAAGGGAGGGTCTTCACTTTCTTCTGACTGACCTTCTATGGCTGGACCCAAAATGAGTTTAGGATAATCATCTTCAACATTTACCATATCTGATAAAGAGTCTATTTGCAAAATTCTAGACACCTGATGTTTATAAGTACTATTTTTCACCAACTCAATCAAGGGCATGGACACCTTTAGCTTAGAAATTTCATTTTCTAGATTAAAAGATGGGACTTTTTCTACCTCTTTGATGGGAGGATCTTTCTTCTCTACTTGCTCCTTTGCTGCGATATGCTAGTTCCTTTCATTTGCAATGTTAGTCGCTGAGGATGCCTTGCTAGGAGAAGGATCAACAGGTCTTTCCCTTTTCTTAGAGTATTTGAGGGATCATTCTTCAATTGCAACTCTTTCCTTTTTTGAATGGGATTGATTGGCACATCTCTGCTCCTCAAAGAATACTATTTCTGTTGTGCTGATAAAGTGTTCATGTATCCTCTTTGATAATCATCAGAATCTTCTTCTAGCACTACATCATTGGCCAAAATGAAATCATCATCTCTTCGAATGTCTGTAATCGCTATATATTATTCATCTTCTGTGAGAAAGATTGGCGCACCATCGGCAGTGAAAAAGTGGTTGGCTTCAACTATAGGATCATCATCATCATTTGTCCCCATTCCTTGAACATAATTTTGCTGCAATGGAGGTCTAATCTGCTGCTGTGGCGTTGCTTGGTCCTGCGTTCTATGTTCCCTCTGCTTAATTCGGAATTGTGGCTGCTGCTGTCCTCTGAAATTTGGATTCCTGATTTGTGCTTCAGGTCTAT
Source organism: Pinus albicaulis (assembly GCA_034641835.2). Lineage (NCBI taxonomy): Eukaryota > Viridiplantae > Streptophyta > Pinopsida > Pinales > Pinaceae > Pinus > Pinus albicaulis. The sequence goes on along the minus strand of CM076583.1, from coordinate 1,288,338,402 downwards.
CTGAAATAGTCAACCGATCAACCATTTTCTCCACTGTTCGGATCAAAGTGCCCATCTTACTGTCTGAAGGGGATGCTTCTTCTTTCATAGTTACCCTCTTTTCGGCTTTTGTCCGCGCTCTTCTGGCCAGCAAATTAGATTCTACACTCACAACTATCTTCTACATGTCTTCAAGTGTGGTAGGATCTCGTTCTCGTAGCTGATATGCCATATCAGCATCAAAGCCATCTGGAAACTTGAGCAAGGCTAATCCCATGGGGGGTTTTAGGTTGGCCGGAATAGCATTGTACACAACATTAAATCTCACACAATAATCTTGTACACTTTCACCTAGATTCCTTTTAATATTTTCATATTCAGACAAGATTTGGAGTGGGTTTTTCTTTACCTCCCACTAGTCTAAAAATTGTTTATGTAGCTCCTGCAAAGTGTGGATAGAGGCTGCTGGTAAGGCTCTGAACCATTTTATAACTTCACCTCTGAAACTTTGGACAAACAATCTTGTGGTTACATTTTCTGTCTCTACCTCATGAAGGTCAAAGAAGTCATTCATCTTATCAACATGCTGCTAGGCTGTGATGCTTTGAGTGGCATCAAAAATAGGTATTTTACTTTGATAATTAGCAGGCATATCATTCAGGTTCTTAGGTAAAACCAGGGGTGCATACTGGGCAGCCATGATTCGAGGTGGATTTACGACAACGTTTGTGCTACTAGGATTCAAGGGAGGTGTTGATGGAGGAGTCAGAAGTTGAGAATTGACTTTTGAAACTGATGGGAATGCTGATGAATTAAGGTCAGGAAATGGTGTTTCTAATAACTTTGAAGGATCAGGGATATTGGTTACAGTGACAGATGTCTGAGGGAAATTCAAAATATAATCATCAATTGATTTTTTTGCCCTTTGAACTTCAATATCTACAAGAAACTCTGGATCTAAAACTGTGTCATCAAGTGTAGTCTCTGATTTATTTCTGAACAAAGAAAGCTCAAAACACTCCTCAAAAGAGAGGTCTTCTACAAATAACCACTCACTGAGCCAGGTATGGGATCTGAAAATGGGTTTAGGGCTTAGTGATCCTTCTTGTCTTCTGATTATTCTTGGAATGAGAATAGGATTTTCAAACACAGGGGGAGGATTTGGATCTGGATTGGCCCTTGTGTATCTCCTTGAAGCCAGTGTGGTCAAATTTCTTATTAACAATGTTTTATTTCAGCCTAGCAAACTCTGAACATCATCATCCAGAGTCCAAGAAGTTGTATGAAAGATGTTACTGGGGTGATCGATCTTTTATGCTTAATGTTCCCCAGTATGGTCGCCAGAAATGTTAGCACCTAATTTGAACCTTAGGTTGAAAAAAGGCAAATCAATGTAACCTCAAACCACGCTCAACCTTGTAGCTAGCCTTACAAGTTCAGGAGAGGGCTCTCTCCGTGAAAAATATTCAATGAATTATAACTGAAAACTGATTTTAGGCTAGTTATAATAATTTGAAATGTTTTTATAAATTCTTAGGGTTGTATGGAACAGATGGGGTTGGATAGTTTGAATCTGGGGAATTAAATCAGAGATACGGGGCATTTTGTGGGGCAAGGTAGGTAGGGATTTTAACAATTTAGTTGAAATAATCATGAAATGATTTAAGACTGGTGAGGAGCTGAAAAGGGCATAGAAAATGGATCCTTTTCAAACAACAAAAAACATGAAGTATTGAATGATTTCCCAAGCCAGAGCATTATGCAATGGATTCTACCTATCTATCTTGAAAGCATTCAACTAGAAATGTGAATGAATGAATGGTAAACATAAAAATTAACAGATGAACACAAAGGAAAAAACAATGCTAAAATCCATACCACAGGGATCCCACAAATCAGAGCTGCATATATTTATTAATTCCCTACCAAACTGTTACAAATGGAGCGCAGAACGTCCTCCGTGATTTCCAACTTATTCCACGCTTTATTTCCCCTTTTTTTTGACAAATGATGAAGAAATTACATTAAATAGACATACATTGAGGAGAGTAGGTCCACAGAAGAAGGAGTTGTTTCACCAGCCCAGAAACCGAAATCTGAACATAGGAAAAAAAACAACAATCTGCCCCTGAAAAGAAGGAGAAACAATACATTTGACCATCTTGAGGATTTGCGTTACACCCAATGAATGAAAATAGGAAGTATGAAGAACATATACCTTTTTCATCGCTGCTGTAGATGTCTCTGGTTCATAATTAGTTCACGGCCTTTGACCATTATCTTTATCTTTACTCTTTGAAGACAAACCAACTATCGAAGAATAATGCCTTTTGAAACCGATGAAAACCATATTTGTTATTTAAATGAAGAAAAATCCCCTTTTAGGGTGAAAAAGAGCAAAGGAAAGGATGGGGGGCCCAAGATGCGATTGAAAATCACAATCACAAATTGCAATCGGAAGGGGGGGAAGGTGTATTGGGACAATGCGATTGGAAATTGCGTTGCGATAGTATATAGGGGGAGTCTTAATCGCAAATTGAAAATCACAGCAGGAGAGGAGTGGGCACATCATATTGATAACTTGCGATGCGATGGAAGCGGGTGAGATGGAGTAACACAATAGAGGGGTGGCAATAAGAGGGGGAAAGTGATGTCCGATGGTGTAAATGAAAAATATCTTTAAAACAAATAAAAATGAGGTTTCCTCTTTTACAAAGGGAAAAACCATTTTTCATTTAAAAGGAGGAAGGGATTTAAGGTGGGACCCAAGGGAGGAATCGCAATCGCAATCGAGAAGGGGAGCGGAGGCAAATTACTTATAGGAACTTCCGATTGCGATATGCGATTCATCGCATCGGCGGGAAAGAGCGTGGAGGAATGTATCATGGAAAATGTCGATTGCAATGGAATAACTTGAGAAATCCTTTAAGTTTATAATATTTGAATAATTGATTTTTACAAAGGGAAAGCTGCTTTTGTTTGGAAAGGGGCAGAAGGGTTTATGGTGGGACCCGGGGGTAATCGCAAATCGCAAATCGGCAGGGGAGTGGAGTGGGAGCAATGCTGCGGGAAATGCCGATTGCGATGGCTTGTGAGCTGTCCAATCAGAAGGGCAGATCGACGGGAGTCAATCACATCAGAAGAAATCACAGGAGCGAGAACAAATTTGGGAGTGCTGCTAAGTTGCGATGGGATCGGATGTGGGCTGTCGGATCACTGAGCAGATCAACGGTCCAGATGTGATCGGGCGGGGTCAATCTCATCGGAGATTTGTGATCGGGGAAGGGTCAATCGGAAGTATGCGATTTGAATGGTGCGATTGGATCGGGGGAAAAGGGTGCGATCAGATCGGGAGAAAGGGATGCGATCGGGTCAGAGGGAAAGGGTTTTATAATGAAAAAATTTAAAATTATATGAAATAAAGTCTAAGGGACAAATGAGAAAAGAGGTAAGGTTAGGCTATTGGGGACTGTTGTTCACTTAGGCATATTTTTCCATGGAGGAGTCAGTTTTGAGAGTATAATATATCGTTGGAAAGCTCTTTCCAGGCTCTTTCTGATGGAAATACTTAGAAGATGGTTTTACACTGAAAATGATGTGGAAAACACCTCTGAAAGGCAGGGTGGTGGCTCTGTGGAGATAACAGCTTCTGAAGTTCAACTTATTACATATGAAGACATAGAATTACATAATAAATAATAATGAAATCAAAGTGCCATGCTTTCGCCTCAAAACATGTTTTGAGGTGAAAATTACATCAAGCTTAGTAGAACAACTCTTTGATTTTTCCAGATACTGTGCCTTTGAGTTTATTTGACCTCCCCATGACCTTGCTGATATTTATTGACACTTGAATCATTAATTTGACCATGATGAGACCCTAGAACCTAATGAGATTGACCTAATAATATGGATTGGGAGTGAAAGTGAATCATGACTGAAGACCATAGAGAGAGGAATCAATAAGTTTTTGCATGAGGGAAAACTGATGAAAAACCACTACCATCAATGAATCCATGACCTAATGTAATGGTGAAAATTTATGGTATGGGACTCCTACTATGCAAATGAAAAAGAGCGAATTTGATCACTGATGGCAGTATGACAAAACTGACACTAACACACCCTACACAAGAATTGGGACTGTATGGGCTCCTCATTTACTTAGGAAGTTGACCATACTCTCCTTGAAGGATTATTATAGTAGGATAATAAATTCATGAGGGATATAAGTGGTAAAATAAATTCAATGGGTTGGGTTTAATCACTTCCCAAGCAACTCCTCCTCGGACCTCTAAATTTGTGTCCACTCCTCCAACCTAATTATGTTTTACATTTCTACATATTTACATGAATTATAATTCATAGTGACATTTACAATATGGGTAGCAAAAAGGATTGTCACAGTGCTTCCACAGTAAAAATAAAAATAAGTCCTAAACTAGGAGATCTAAATCTCCAAGAAAATTTATAAAGGTATGTTGCGAATGTGGAAAAGAAGGAATTACGAGAAAGACTATAGATCCAAAACTACTAAGAAAGGGAAGGGATTTGATGATTCTCCTTTTGCTGAAGAAAAAAAATTATCTAGTGAAGGAGGGGATTTTTACTTGGCTTCTTTAAGTACATATGTAGATCATGAGGCATGGATGGTCGATTTGAGCGCATCCTTAAATGTGACTCCTCACATTTAATAGTTTTGTGAGTATGAAAGATATGATGGTGGTAATGTTTTCTTTGGACATAAATCAACAACTAGAATCATATGATGAGGAAACGTCAAGTTGAAGCTCATGGATGGAAGGATTAGAACAATCCTTGGTGTTTGCACATCCCAATATTGGACAAACATTTGATTTCTTTAAGAGAGATGAGTGATGCAGGTGTAAAAAAATTGCTTGAAAAGGAAACTTGTAGGATGATTAAAGGGGAAATGATGTTGTTAAGGGTAGTTTGGATTCGAATTTTGTATAATTTTTTGGGAAGTATTGTTAGTGATGAGTGAAATACTTATGTTTTTCGTAAGAGTGGAGTAGAAGAAGGAAAATATCCTATAGTCTTGAGGAAAAGACTATGTTATGGCATTAAATATTGGTGCATATTGGAGAGAAGGGCCTTTGATTATTACATGGTAATGGTATGGTAGAAGGTATGTCAAATTTTCGTTTGGATTTTGATTTTTGGGAAGCATAGTCACACGAGGTTCTTCTTTGTTGCTAAAAGAGAAGAGGAAATACTACAACTAGTGCATAGTGATATGTTTGGACCTGTGTCGGCTCCATCACAAGGTAAATATGTGTATCATGTCTTATTTATGGATAATTTCTCAAGAAATAAATGGAAATTTTTCCTCGAGAAGAAATATGAAGTCTTTAATATATTTAAAGAGTTTAAGACTCCGATAAAAAAATAGACAAAGAAGAAAATAAAGGTGTTGAGGACAGATAATGGTGGAAAATTTCGCAAGAAGGAATTTAAAGAGTTATGCAAGAAGTGTGGTATAGCACAAAATACTACCTAATACACACCTTAATAGAATGAAGTTTCATAAAGGATGAACATGACGTTGATGGAAATAACAAGGAGCATGCTCAGTGGTGCCGAGTTAAGATAGGAATTTTGGGCAGAGGCAATGGGTATTGCATGTTACCTAGTAAATATATCATCCTCATCAATGTTAGATGATAAGACTCCACGAGGTATGGAATGAAAAGAAACCTTAACTTCAACATCTTTGGGTATTTGGCTATGATGCTTATGTACATGTTTCAAAGGAGCATAGAAGTAAGTTGGATAAGAAAACTGAAAAGTGTATATTTATTAGATATAAAGATGGTCTAAAAAGTTATAATATTTGGAACCTGAAAACTTAAAAGGTTGTATGTTGTCGAGGTGTGGTATGTGGTATTTAGGGAAGTAAAATATGTTATGAAACAAGAAGTCCTGTCAAGGGAGAAATAATAGAAAATTTTTAGAGTTTGAAATTAAGGATGATGAATCAAACTCTATAGAAGAACAAGAATCAGGAGAAGAAGAACCACATACTCTAGTATTGAGGAGATCAATTCAACAAAGAAGGCATCCATAAAGGTATACTTCACCTAATTTACCTTCAAGTTTTCTTTGTTTACTATTGATGATGATCCTAGAATTGTTAGGGAGGTAGTGGATTCAAAGAATGGAAAAAATTGGAAAAAGGCCATGGTTGAATAAATGGCAACCTTAGGCAAGAATGAGGCTTCGTATCTAGTGGAGTTCTGGCTAGAAGAAAGCCCATTTGTAGAAAATGGGTGTTTGAAAAGAAGTTAAATTCAAAATTCATAGTGGAGAAATATAAAGCTTGGTTAGTAGAAAAGTGGTATTCTGAGGTAGAGGGAATTGACTTTGGTGATATTTTTTCTCATGTTGTTTAGATAAATTCTATTAGATTTCTTTTATCACTTGCTTCTACTTTAGATTTTGAAGTAGAATATATGGATATGAAGACAACATTCCTACATGGGGATCTAGAAGAAGAAATGTACATGAAGAAAGAAAAAGGTTTTTTGTAAAAGGAAAGAAAGTGTTGGTGTGTAGGCTAAAAAGGCCCTGTGCGAGTTAAAGCAATCACCAAGGACGTGGTATGAAAAATTTGATACTTATATATTGAGACTTAACTTCAAAAGGAGAAAATCATACCATTACGTATATTTTAAATTAGTTGTTGATCGTCTTATTTAATTAGTATTATACATCGATTATATGTTGCTAATTGGAAATAATAGGGAAATTAACCAAGATGTGAAAATTCATTTTTCCTCTAAATTTGACATGAAAGATCTTGGTGCTGCAACTTTCATTTTGGACATGGAAATTAAAAGACATCAAGAAAAGAGGAAACTATGGTTAAATCAAATGAAGTACGTTGAGACAATATTTTAGAGGTTTAATATGTAGGAAAGCAAACCAGTAAAGATCCTTATTTATGTAGGTGTAATGTTTGTTATATTTCTTGAACCTATGTCATATTTTATGCCCAATAAAATTATACTCATAAAATAAATAAATATTAACTTTCATATCTGCATTTTATGACACCAAATACATTGGGTTCCTAACTCAACATTCACAGTAGGAATAAAGTAACCAAAAAACCAAACACATAAAAATATTTTGACACAAATTTACCCTGGAAACCCTGATTTGGGGAAACCAACAAAGTCTGGGATTTTATTCAACTTGGAAATTTTGATTACAAAAAGTGTAAAATTCAGAAAACTACAATAGAAAAAATACTCAACAATTTCCCTATCATGGCCTGCCTTTTGCAGCCTATTCGACCCATAAAATAATGCTGTATGAATTTAGGAAATACGACTTGTATGGACCAATTATTTCAGCCTATATGGCCTTGGTAATTTCAACATGTACAACCCTAAGAATTTTGGCATGTACATTATAGAAAAAATTAGTTTGGTTTTTGTCCAAACTTGGTATGTTTTTGGCCCCTGAAACTTGTTATGTTCATTTTCTTCTCTTGTTGTCAGTTCGACCTCTTGTTTCTCAGTTGAAATCCCAGTCACTTGTGAAAAATTGATCTACATCTCCAACAACCTATTTCCCTCTTTATAATTTATAACCTAATCTCCAAATCGATGGAAGGTTGAGATTGCATCTCCACAATTGAGATATATGGTCACAATATAATATTTTGTTGACCTTTTTAACTTTACAAAATTGACAATCCTAGGGGGGAAACTCAATTGGTGAAAAGTAATGTGAAAACTGAGAGGTCCAAAGTTCAAATCCCGCTAGTTGAGACCCAATTTACGGAGAGGAAGACAAGTTGTAGACCCCCAGAGGTTTACTAGTAGTTACATGTTAGGTGGGTTTTGGGTTCCTCTAGGATACCAAAAAAATAAAATTATAAAATTGGCCAATAAAGTCAAAAAATTAATTAGTGACTTTGTGCCTAAGGTCCAAACTTAGGAAAAATTAAATAATTTTGTTGTGAAAATTTTGGTAATTCACTGCATGTCATGGCACTTGATCAATTTAGAATCACCTACCACGCTACAATGTTGACACTCCCTCTTAGCAAGGAAGGTATTCTACACCACCCCTAACTTATCTTTGAAGAACACAAATTTTCCCTTCATCAAAGCCTTCGTCAAGATGTATGTTATCTGCTCATCTGTAGGTACATATTGCGGCTTTACTATCCTTTTCTGCATACAATCTTGAACAAAGTGGTACTTGATATGATTGTGTTTCGACTTGTCATAAAACACTATATTATTTTATAGCTTGATACAATTATGATTATTACAATGGATGATATTCAACTCTATCTCTTGATCAAATATTCCCATAAGAAGCATCTGAAACCAAATTGCCTCACAAGATGCTGGAAAGCTAGAAACCATGTGCTTGCCCTCAATATAACTTAGAGAAATTGACTTATGCTTCATGCTAAATCAAGAAAACTGCTCTTGATCCCAAGCTGAAACAACACCCAAAAGTTCTTTATTTTGTCAGTCATATTGCCTGTCCAATAAACATTGGTATACCCCTCCAACATCACTCCATCCATATGAGTATATCTCGTCCCATGCTCAACTATGCCTTGAAGCTCTCTCAACACAAGATTTGTAGCCACCCAATGAACACATTTTGGCTATACCATGAATTCATTGAGTGTATTAACTACAAAACAAATATTTGGTCTGGTGTTGACCAGATACATGAGAGAGTCAGTCAATTATCTATATAATGTAAGGTGTACTTATTTTTATATGGAAGCATCAATATTCTTCCATTTGATCACTAGTGGTGTAGACATGGGTCCATAGCCCTGCGTCCTAAATCGCTCCAAGATCTCAACTGTGTAGTTCCCCTATCCTAGAAATATGTCTCCATCTCTCTGACACACCTCTAAACCAAGAAAATAGTGCATCAACCAAAAATATTTCATTTCTAATTATGCTTCTAAGTCCCTCTTGCATTCTACTATGAGCTTCTCATAAATTATGAGAAACATTTCATCCCGATAAAGTACCAAAATTAGAATCTCTCCCTTGACCCAAATGTAGTATAGGTTTTGGCATGCTCCAGTCTCATTGAATCCTATGACCTACAAGTAACTCTCAATCCTGGCATACTATGCCCTAGGATCCTATTTGAGTCCATATAGTGCACACAAGGGAATCCATCTTACTCTCTTATATCCCTTTGGCCGCTCAATGCAAATATTTTCCTCAACCACACCATTGAGGAAGGATGTCATCACGTCCATATGGTGAATCCTCTTGCCCATTTGCATTTCAAAATAAATCAATTCCATAATGGATGAGTATTTGGATTATAGGGGAAAGGTCCCATTCTAGTCAATCCCCTCCTTTTGAGAAAGCCTCTTAGCCACAACTTCTGCTTTGAACTTATCCACAATATCATTATTAGTCTGCTTGATCTTGTAAACCCATTTAGAACCAATAACAATTTTACCCTCTAGTTGTGGTGCAACCTCCTAGACAATGTTCTTCATGATTTAAGAGTACTCTTCCATCGTAGCATCCATTCACACTTGATGCTTAGGGGCTTCCTGAAAGCTAGAAGTTTTGGTCTAAATCAACTCACTCATAATTGTGATATAGTTGAAATCGTGTTGTGGTGCCCTACTTTGTCTGGTTGAATATATTGGAATATCCACGCGATCCTAAGTATTTTTTAGTGTATGCTATTCCTACTTAGCCCTCTTCCTCCCTGTACTAAGATTTTAGGACTAAGTGAGAGGACCTTTATGCCCCTTGTCTCGTTCCTCCTACTTGGCCTACTCATTCTACTCACCACTATATGTCACAGTATCCCGAGGTGTTTGTAATGCTTCTATATTAAGCGTGTCTTGTTCTTGAACGTCCACAATAGAAGGATCTGTGTTGAAAGACCTATTAAGAGTCCTTGGCTCCTCAAATCTGACATCCTTTCTTATCACTATTTTCTTGAGTGCATAAATGTTAATTTTGTACGCTTTTGAGGTCTCACTATACCCCACAAAAATTCCATTCTCCACAATACGTTATAAATTTGTCGTCTTATGGAACATGGAAGTATATCAAACATGAAAAGATGTGGGCATGTGCCAAATATGGTTTCTTTGTTGTGAAAGCTTCCTCAAATGTCAATCTACCCAACACCTTATGTGGAGCTCTATTTTGAAGACAAACAAAAATGTTGCAAGCATTCACCCATAAAAACATAGGCAACTATTGGTCGTGTGGCATAACATTGGCCACTCTAATAATGGCCCTGTTCTTTTGTTCTACAACGCCATGATGTTGGGGGTTATAAGAAAATATTAAATATTTTCTAAGACCCTTACTTGCACAAAATTCCTTGAAGGAATTCAACGTGTACTCACCTCCATTGTCATACCTAAGTGTCTTGATCTTTCTCTCGGTCTGGTTTTCTATGAGGGCTTTGAATTTATTAAACTAACAGAAAACCTCATCCTCATTCTTCATAAAGTATATATATATCTTCATGGATAAGTCATCTATGAAGGTTACATAATAACGATATCCACTTAAGGACACTATTTACATGGGCCCACACACATATGAATGAATCAGGTCCAGGATGACCTTTTGTAATGTTCCCAAAATGGATTTCTCAGCAAGACATGCCTGAAAAATGCATTTTTCAGGAATGTGTGGTTCAAATATCATGAAAAGTGTTTAAAAACACTCAGAAACCAATTCCAATTGCTGCAGAAACCTTTACTCAGCTTTTATGGGCAAAAAGTTGGGGAAAAGTGAGGATTTTGGCCCTAAAATGAGTATAATCAGAAATCTGCATAAAAATAAGGGTCATGGCTCTGGGATATGTTAGATTAGGTCAATAGGGATCTACATGCTAAATATAAGCTAAAAAAAACGCGTTTTACTAAATTAAACAGTTCCTCCTTCCCGACTAGTCAAGAAAAACCCTGATTCCCCATGACTTGGAAGATGCAAAAATTTACTGAAGCAAGGGCAGCGTATTTTTTAGATTCCTATATTACTAGTATAGTCCCTTATTGTTGTTAGTGTAACCCCCTTATTGTTATTATTGTACCCTTGTAACCCCCATTTTGTTATTATTGTGCCCTTAAATTATTATTTTTAGGTCGGCTAGGATTACATTGTGGCCCAATAGGATTACATTATGGCCCCATGGACTCCTATATATAGAAAGGAGGTTTTGTAAATTGTATCATCCAAGAATTTTTCATTTATGTAATGTATTGGAGGTTTCCCCCTCGATGTGGCTCATTTCTAAGGCGTTGATATCTCTTTTCTTCTATTTTTGGAGCTGGTTACACAACATTTGGTATAAGAGGTTTGGATTCTAGGGTTTCGCTGCTCCAAACAGGTCATCGTGGAATTTTTGCTATAAATTTTTTTCTACGAAGTTTCAGAAGCTGAAATTTTTAGGGTGCGAAGCCGAAATCCTGAGGAAGCTTGTCTAAAAGTTTCAGAGCTTGGTTCGCAATATTTTCGGAGATATGATCTGTGGAAGTTAGGTTTTTTTTCAGGCTCCTAAACAGGTCATCGTGGTATTTGCGCTATAAAATTTTTTCTACGAAGGTTCAGAATCTAAAATTCGTATGGTGCGAAGCTGCAATCCTAAGGAAATTCGTCAAAAAATTTCAGAGCTTGGTTCACAATATTTTTGGAGATATGATCTGTGGAAGGTAGTGCTTTTTCAGGCTCCTGAATTTCATCTCAAAGAGGTGATCGTGGGAAAAGTTCAATAACTATCTCTCTGGGCAGTGGATTTGAGTGCCGTAAAAAGTGGTCACAGGTAAACGGACTGTAGTTTCTTGGATATCAATTTTAGAGACAAAAGATGAAACAGTGACACGTGGCAAGTCGTACAAGTTCGCTCTACTGAACCAGTCCAGAATTAGGTCATTGTGCGAGATTGGACACAACTTTGTCTTGGAGCATCAAAATCAGGTCAGACCTGTGGCATTTGAAAGAAGCTTCAGAGGGCTACTACAGGGCGGAATTTCAGATATCGAAGATTTTCAAGCACAGAGATAATACAATTTCAATATCGAGCTCCTCAAAGCTAGAAAAAAGGTGTGTATTGTTTTTTTTCCGAATTGCATAAGTCTAGTTTGAAGAATCAAGTTGAATTGATTCCAAGGGCATATTGTAGAATAGATATCGAGTATTTGGTTCTAGAGAATCTTAGAAGTAAAAATAATTCAACACCCATTAAGCCTTCGAAGGTTTCGAAGGGTCTACTATGAGTCATGAAGATGAAGAATTGCAACATGATCTATCAAAATTACAAGAGCAAGTGCAACAAATTTCACTCTCGCAAAGAGCAACAAAAAATTAAATGGAAGTTTTGAAGAAAGGCATGGAAGAGAAGATGGATGGTTTGAAGAAAGGCGTGGAAGCTAAGATGGATGGAGTGGAAGCTAAGATGGATGGCATGGAAGCTGGCATGGAAGCTAAGATGGAAAACATGAAGAATGGTCTAAAAATGGACATCGAAGGTTTGACAAAGTTGATACAAGAATGGTGAAAAGATAGTAGAATAACCTCATGATGAGAACAAAATCAATGTTAATTGTGATTTGATAAAATCTAATGTTGGCAGGAATAACCACCATATTCCGGAAATGGATATGAGGAAGTTTGATGGAAGGGATCCTGTAACATGGATACTACAGATGGAGCAATATTTTGATCTCCATAATGTGCAAAACACACAAAAGGTATGCATTGCAGCTTTACATTTAGAAGAAAATACATTTGTATGGTATCGATGGCTTTGCTCCCATAAAAAAATTGTCACTTGGTCAATTTTTACGGAAGAAATGATAGCACATTATGAGGATACAAAGAGCAACACCTTCTTCAGCCAATTGATAAATCTAAAAAAAAAGGGTTTAGTGGGGCAGCACATTGAGGAATTCCAAAAATTAAATATAAGGGTAACTGATATTCCAGAGGAACACAAGATTGATCTCTTCATAGGCACTATAAGGGATAACATACAACATGAAGTTCGCGTTCTGGAACCTGATTCATTAGAAAAGGCATTCAGGTTGGCAAGAAAAGTTGAATGTAAAATTATGGCGACAAGGAAGCCTACCACTCAATTCTATAAAGAAGGAAGTGTTGCTACGCCCAGATTTCCACAACCTACAAGGTTGACACCACAACAATTGGAAGAAAAAAGAGCAAAAGGGCTTTGCTACAGTTGTGATAGCAAATACACTAAAAGTCATAAGTGTGCTGAGAAGAAATTATTTTACATAGATTGTGAAGAGGAAGAAGAAAATGAACAAGAAGAGGATATACACCAGGAACTAGCCCCAGAAGAGGAAGAAATGAATCCGACCATATCATGTAATGCACTAGCGGGAATTACCACTCCTCAAACTCTCAAGATAAAAGGACAAATCAAGAAGAAAAAGGTAATAGTGTTGATTGATTCAGGTAGCACCCATAATTTTATTCATTGTAAGGTAGCCAAGGAATTAAATTGTTTCCTATACCCAACACCAGAATGTCAAGTGATGGTTGCAAATGGAGGAACTATAAATTGCTTCGGAAAATGCCATAATATCAAGCTAACCATGGGGGAATATGTATTGACTAGTCCAATGCTTTCCATTCCTATGGGAGGTGTTGATGTTGTACTAGGAGTACAATGGTTACAATCTTTTGGGACGGTAGCTTTTAATTTTCAAGAACTTTTCTTGAAATTTTTTTCAGAAGGAAAGGAAGTTGAATTAAGGGGTATTTAAGGGAAGCCGGGAAGGATAATAAGCTCTAATGTCATGACAAAGCTTCTAAAGAAAGAACAACGAGGCGTAATTGCACAATTATGCTCACTAGAAGTTCCGACATCAAAATCATCTATTTCTGCAGATCTCCAACAAGTCTTGGACAATCATTCCAAGGTGTTTGAAACTCCCAAAGGACTCCCACCTATTCGTGATCATGATAATGCTATTCATTTGATTCCAGGAAGTGTTCCTCCAAACATTATGCCTTATAGATATCCTTACTTCCAAAAGAGCGAAATTGAACGTATGATTGCAGAAATGTTAGAGGCAGGTATGATTCAACCTAGTCAAAGTTCTTTCTCTGCTCCTGTAGTATTGGTACACAAGAAGGATGGATCATGGCGAATGTGTCCAGATGATAGGGAGCTCAATAAGCTCACCATTAAAGACAAATTTCCCATTCCTGTGATTGATGAATTATTGGATGAATTACATGGAGCAATTTATTTTACCAAGTTGGATCTTCGTTCGGGATATCATCAAATTAGAATGAAGACTGAAGATATTCCAAAAACAACATTTCGAACTCATGAGGGTCATTATGAATTTTTGGTCATGCCTTTTGGCCTTACCAATTCACCTTCTACATTTCAAGGGTTGATGAATTCCATTTTCAAACCCTTAGAAAATTTGTGCTAGTATTTTTTGATGATATACTAATCTACAGCAGGTCTTGGAAGGATCATGTTGAACATGTTGACAGAGTGCTCAAACTATTGCAGGAGAAACAATTATATGCAAAAAAATCCAAATGTTTCTTTGGAGTACAAGAGGTGGAATATCTGGGTCATATTGTATCTCACGAGGTTGTTAAAGTAGACCCTAACAAAATTAAAGCCATTAAGGAATGGAAAGTCCCCACAACCATAAAGCAGTTGCGAGGATTTCTCGGGTTAACGGGGTATTATCACAAGTTTGTTAAGAATTATGGGAGAATAGCAGCACCTCTAACAACATTATTGAAGAAAGATGCATTTTCATGGACTCCTGAAGCAACTAAGGCCTTTGAACATCTTAAAGAGGCAATGTGCCTAGCACTGGTCTTAGCTACGCTAGACTTCACAAAAGCATTTATTGTGGAATGTGATGCCTCAGGAAATGGAATTGGTGCAGTTTTAATGCAGGAAGGAAGACCCATTGCTTTTGAAAGTCGTCCGATCAAAGGAAAGTATTTACATAAACCTATTTATGAGAAGGAAATGTTAGCAATACTGCATGCACTAAAGAAATGGCGAACTTACCTAATGGGAAGACACTTCAAGGTAAAAACTGATCATGATAGTCTTAAACACTTTTTGGAGAAAAGACTATCTTTAGAAGAGCAGCAAAAATGGGTCACAAAGATGTTGGGTTATGACTTTGAAATAATCTACAAAAAAGGAAAGCTTAATGTTGTTGCAGATGCACTCTCAAGAAAGAATGAAGAGGTGGAAGCATTGCTTTGTGCCATTTCTATTATCCAACCAGATTGGATAACCAGAGCAAGAGATGAATGGAAGAAGGACAAAGATGTATGGACACTCATTCAAAAGTTGCAGCAAGATCCTAGTACATCTGATACATTTAGTTGGAAAAATGATTCCTTATGGTACAAAGATCGCTTATATCTTGGTAAGAATTCCCAACTAAAACAAAAGATTCTTCTGGAATTGCACACTTCTCCTTTAGGAGGACACTCAGGATTTTTAAAAACTTACCACAGGGTGAAGAAAGATTTTTTTTTGGGATGGCCTTAAATCTGATATTCAAAAGTTTGTGGCGGAATGTTTGGTTTTCCAGCAGAATAAAGTGGAGACAATTAAGACCTCGGGACTTCTACAACCTTTATCCATTCCAAGTCAACGTTGGGAGGAGATTTCAATGGATTTTATCACGGGTTTACCTAAGTCCGAAGGAAAGAGTGTCATCATGGTGGTAGTTGATAGACTTACCAAGTATGCACACTTTTGTGCATTATCTCATCCATTTAAAGCAAGTACAGTTGCTACTACATTTATGGACAGAATTCAAAAGCTACTTGGAATCCCAAGGGTCATTGTGAGCGACAAAGATCCTATTTTTACTGGAAATTTTTGGACGGAGTTATTTTCTTGTTTGGGTACTCAATTAGCTCATATCTCATCTTATCATCCTCAATCTGATGGTCAAACGGAGATAGTAAATAAATTTTTGGAAGGATATCTTCGTTGCTTTGTATCTGATAAACAAACACAATGGGTCAAGTGGTTACCTCTCGCTGAATGGTGGTATAACACTTCCTTCCATACTGCAGCAAAAATGACCCCATTTATGGCATTTTATGGATATCATCCACCATCGATCACATCATCTTTAAGGGAAAATTCGAAGGTCCAAGCAGTGGAAGATCACATCGAGCATCAGCAAGAAGTTCTCCAACTCTTAAAGGATAACCTGAATTTGGCACAAAATCGAATGAAACAACAGGCAGATCAACATCGCAGCAAGAGAAGTTTTGATGTGGGAGATTGGGTATTTTTACGGCTACAACCATATAAACAAATGTCCCTCAAGCAAGCTAAGAAGGATAATAAATTATCGCCAAAGTACTATGGTCCTTACAAGGTGTTGCAAAAGATTGGTACTATGGCATACAAATTGGAGCTTCCTGCTTCTTCGCGAGTGCATCGAGTTTTCCATGTTTCATGCTTAAAGAAGGTTATAGGTGAAAATATTCCAGTTCAAACAATATTGCCAGAACTTGATGAGGAAGGAAAAATCATATTAGAACCGGAAGCGGTCACGGAAACAAGAACTCGACAACTACGGAATCGATCAATTTCGGAGTATCTCATCAAGTGGAAGAACTTACCCACTGAAGATTCTACATGGGAGGATGAGAATTTTATACAAAAGCACCCAGAGCTACTCAAGCGTTGAGGACAACACTTTTTGAAGGAGAGGGGCATGTTAGGTCCCTATATTACTAGTATAGTCCCTTATTGTTGTTAGTGTAACCCCCTTATTGTTATTATTGTACCCTTGTAACACCCATTTTGTTATTATTGTGCCCTTAAATTATTATTGTTAGGTCGGCTAGGATTACATTGTGGCCCACTAGGATTACATTATGGCCCCATGGACTCCTATATATAAAAAGGAGGTTTTGTAAATTGTATCATCCAAGAATTGTTCATTTATGTAATGTATTGGAGGTTGCCCCCTCGAAGTGGCTCATTTCTAAGGCGTTGATATCTCTTTTCTTCTCTTTTTGGAGCTGGTTACACAACAGTATTTTATGAAGGTGTAAGATGCAAAAAAGTATGAAAAATCAGAGAATGAGTTTAGGAACATGGAATAAGCATTAAGCAAGGTTAAACAACAGTTTTACATAGAAAATCCCTCAAGATTGAGGTGCTACAACACAAGAGAATGACCCAGAAACCCTTCAGCGTTAGTTACAGGAGGCTGAAGCTTATTTTAATTAAATTACAGATCTTAAACTGATAAATACATGAAACCAGAGATCTATAATAAATCAAAATGCCCAAAGGGATCTTTATTTCATTCCCCTTGGGGATTTGAACAATATATGAAAATGCCGGAGCATATCTGAATTTTACTGCAGCATGATTCAGAAATTTTGAAGCAAAACTTTAGTGAATAAATCAGATCAGAAATAGACATGGATTGGTTGGCCAATCCATGGATCAACCTTGATGCAAGGAGGCTTCCTTCACATTAGAGATATAGCTCCAAAATGATGCCAAAAACCATGCAATACTGCTCCTTCAGCAATAACACAGATCTAGGGAAGGAACAACACAGTATAACATGAGAAACATATTGGCCTGATGCCAAGATCTGAAATAAGGCTCCAATCTTCCAATACAACCCTTCGATGGATTAGAACCCTCCTCCACTGAAAAGTGGTACTGAAATGCTCTAGATTTTAAAAGATCTAGACTCCACTTGCTATAGCTTACAAAGGCAATCAAACCATGAACAGGATCTGCATTGCAGTTGGAAGTAGAAGCTTGGCCAAATGCTGGATAGTGGATCAATGCAGCACATCCTCCTCCAAAGAGTTACTCCATGGAAGGAGAGAGGATTCCTAAACAGGAAACCCTCTTCCCTTTGGCTAGACAACCGAGAGAACTCAAGTTGCCCAAGCAACCTCAATTTCAAAATATCATCAACAACCCTTTCTTGAGTCCTCTCCCTCCCTTTTATTAAATGAGGAAGTGCAAAACCATAAACCACTTCACTTGAATTAGCCCCTTTCACATTTAGAAGCTCCTTCTAGAACTACACAAGTCACTTAGGAGGTTCAATGCACCTGGATTGTCTTGTGATTTGGTCTTGTTGACCCAGTCAAATAGCTTAGCCCTGTTCATACATAAGTGGTTTTTATGTAACCAACTCATATTTAATCCCGTTCACATTGAGAATGTATTTATTTTTAGATCTAAGGAGTGTTGCATGTCCTCCATTAGTCTATTATTCATAAACATGAAAAATAAAACGAAATTCTAATGTTCCAATTAGCTTAGCTAATTTAGGAACATTACAGTCCTCCCCTCCCAAATGTTGCTTGCCCTCAAGCAACTGCAAGGATAGAACTGAAATATGTCTCTTCCTCCTACTGTAGCATCCACATATGATGAACTCCTCCAAATAATGAGATGCTGTGTCAACAATGAATCTCCATATTGCCCCTCCCAAGCATGCAAATTAGCTGAATAGCTATCATCATGAAACAATCAAATACTCAAGAAGGAAATAAGGTGCTGCCTAAAGGCTCCCTTGAGGCATGGAATCTGATGTGTAGTTGGAAATAACATCCCCCATGTTAGTTCCCCACCCTCAAGCAATCATCCACCAAAAATGAGTCACCTCATGACATGGCAACTCCATGAAAATGTTCCTCCACCTTGAGCTCCTGTAAAATAGGTGGGCTGAAAATCTGCACATGGTAGACAAGATGGCATACCCCACGCTGTTCTCCTCCCCACTTAAGATAAGTGTAGAGTGAAAACTGATCTTGGGCTGCAAGGACATTGCCCTCAAGTGGCATCATGAGGATTAGATCTGCAAAGATCCTCCCTCCAACGCTGTAAAACTAGTCAGCCCAAAATGTCTCATATGTGATGGATAGAAGAGTATCACCATGAGGTACTCCATCACACATATGGCTCACCTCCAAAATAAACAAGTTTTTGGCTATGGTGGCCACAATTTCTTCCATGTTCCCATTAGAACACGTGCTGCAGAAAATGTGGGAATCTCCTTCCCAAAAAGGACACACTCGTCTCATGTGTCTATTTCTCAATCATGCTCTCAAAAGACATAATGGAAATATCAGCAAAAGAAAACATGATCATCATCATAATGAGGGAAACACTGAAGGTTCTATGTGGTGCAAGAGATTACCACAGTCCCCAAAATCCTCACAGCGCAGTCTTCTCAACTGCTGCTTAAGGAGAATTTATGGCAAATTTCCTCCTGTGACATGGTTAATCATATGAATAAAGAATCCACACGTAAGGAAAACATCTTTGCCCAAGGCCACATAATAGATGGCTGTCTCCATCATGCAATTTGGCCCAATGAAGTTCATGTAGCTCAATAAATAGCTTGCCCTATTTTGGAGCAATGCACTGCCAAGAGATGGTAAGAGAATGCAAGCAAAAGTCTTCACCATATGTAGGGAGCAAGAAGATACATGGATTCATGAGTCAACCCTCAAGTGTAGTTTGGCACACGTCCATGAAGAGAAATGAACCAAGCTCTGCATGCAAGTCCTCTTCTCCATGCTTGGAAACCTAAGACAAGAAGAATACATCATCTTCCTCACCTCCTCTTTGCTCACCAAGTGGATTGAATGAGAAGTGATCCTGGGAATAATCCATCAATAAATCCCAGCTCCACAGTGAAAACGCTGTTGGCCTATGTAAATAGGATCCCATCAACAAAAAGCTCCAATATTTGACATGCAGAATGTCAAGGCATCTCCCATAATGCTGCTACAAATGAGAAGTCCTCCCCATGAAGAAAGTCTTTCTTAAACATCTAAGACCAAGGAGTAACCCCTTGCACCATGATAGTTCCATCTTCTACTCCTGCAACATTATGAATATTGTGAGAGAAAATCTTCCCTTGCTCTCTCAAGGACATCCCAAGCAACAAAATCCCTTGCTGCTTTCTCATACTTCCATCATCCCATCCACATAGTGACAAGATGGTGCTTGACATGAAAAATGTTATGCAAACACAATGTGCCCATACTATTTGCTGCCCCATGATGCAAGTATCCTGCCACATACCCTTAGAAAGAGTGTGATGATCAAACTCTTCCAAGAGCAAACGGTGCAGCCAAGCCTCCTGCTGCCTGGTATCGAAAATCTGCAAGTGGCTTTCTAGCCTCTTGCTCTCCATCCTCCATCTTGGTACACCTCCCATAAGGGATACCATCATCCCAAATCAGATTCCTGCACTTCATGGGATCTTGAAATGCAAGCTTCTCTTCATCACCGCCTTTGTACAGCAAAATGCAACTCTGTTGCTCTAAATCAATATCATGCAAAGATGTAGATCTCCTCATATAATGTGCTGAAATGCGCATAAATGAATCTTTAATAATACCTTGGTGAATAGAAGAAAAAATTATTCTGTAGCTATGTGGAATTCCTCCATTTTTGAACATGAAGGCTGTTCCTCCAAGGTTGTGACAGCGTTGGTACAAGTCTCCACCTTTTCAATCTCCTTGAGATCTTCTTCAATGCCCTTCATGATCTGAAAAGGGGGCAGGGAGATCTTCTCACCCATCATTCTTTCAAGTGGTGGAGCCATGCTCTGGTTTTTCTCTGTATAGATCTCCTTATTTGTGAGGATAGGAAGTGCATGGATCTTCCTATGCTTCTTGAAACCTTCTGCAGGTCTCACTGCAACTTTCTGCTTCTTGAAACCCTCTAGGAGTTTCATTTTCTTCCTCCTCCTTTCTTTTGCCTAACCTCTTTGAAGAGGCTCTTCCTAGATCTGAAATATGATGAGGTAAAGCTCATCTCCTTTAGATTTCTGATCTTTGTCTCTTCTCTTTTCTGATACTGCTGTAAATTTCCCTCTTCAGGAGTATCAAGATTCTATTCCAGAGATTGACTGCAGGGGCATTTACTGGATATGTCACCTTTGAGAAAAGAATGAGATCCAGAGGCTACCTAGTCATCTGAAGACTCTATCTATATATCTTGAAATGTTCCTACTTTATGGATTCAACACTTTGGCTTGAAGCCACAGGTTGAGCCAAAGATCATGCTCTGATACCACTGTAATGTTCCCAAAATGGATTTCTTAGCAAGACATGCCTGAAAAACGAATTTTTCAGGAATGTGTGCTTAAGATATCATAAAAAGTGTTTAAAAACACTCATCAACCATTTCCAAGTGCTGCAACAACCTTTACTCAGCTTTTATGGGAAAAAAGGTGGGGAAAAGTGAGGATTTTAGCCCTAAAATGAGTATAATTAGAAAGCTGCATAAAAATAAGGGTCGCGGCTCTGGCATATGTTATATTATGTCAAGAGGGATATACATGCCGAATTTAAGAAAAAAAAAAGTCGTTTTTCTAAGTTAAACAGTTCCTCCTTCCTGACTAGTCAAGAAAAACCCTGATTCCCCATGACTTGGAAGATGCAGAAATTTACTGAAGCAAGGGAAGCGTATTTTCTCAAGATGTAAGATGTAAAACAGTATGAAAAATCAGATAATTAATTTAGGAATATGGCATAAGCATTAATCAAGGTTAAACATCAGTTTTACATAGAAAATCCCTCAAGATTGAGGTGCTACAACACAAGAGAATGACCCAGAAACACTTCAGCGTGAGTTACAGGAGGCTGAAGCTTATTTTCATTAAATTATAGATCTGAAACTGATAAATACATGAAAACAGAGATCTATAATAAATCAAAATGCCCAAAGGGCTCTTTATTTCATTCCCCTTGGGGATTTCAGCAATACATGAAAATGCCAAAGAAGATCTGAATTTTACTGCAGCATGATTCAGAAATTATGAAGCAAAAATTCAGTGAATAAATCAGATCAGAAATATACATGGATTGGTTGTCCAATCCATGGATCACCCTTGATGCAAGGAGGCTTCCTTCACATTAGAGATCTAGCTCCAAAATGATGCCAAAAACCCTGCAACACTGCTCCTTCAGCAATAACACAGATCTGGGGAAGGAACTGCTCAGTATAACATGAGAAACATATTGGCTTGATGCCAAGATCTGAAATAGGGCTCCAATCTTCCAGTACATCCCTTCAATGGATTAGAACCCTCCTCCACTGAAAAGTAGTACTGAAATGCTCTAGATCTGAAAAGATCTAGACTCCACTTGCTACAACTTACAAAGGAAATCAAACCCTGAACAGGATCTGCATTTCAGTTGGAAGTAGAAGCTTGGCCAAATGCTGAATAGTGGATCAATGCAGCACACCCTCCTCTAAAGAGCTACTCCATGGAAGAGAGAAGATTCCTAAACAGGAAACCCTCTTCCCTTTGGCTAAATAGCCAAGAGAACTCGAGTTGCCCAAGCAACCTCAATTTTGAAATATCATCAACAACCCTTTCTTGAGTCCTCTCCATCCCTTTTATAAAATGAGGAAGTGCAAAACCCTAAACCACTTCACTTGAATTAGCCCCTTTCACATTTAGAAGCTCCTTCTAGAACTGCGCAGGTCACTTAGGAGGTTCAATGCACCTGGACTGTCTTGTGATTTGGTCCTGTTGACCCAGTCAAATAGCTTAGCCATGTTCATACACAAGTGGTTTTTATGCAACCAAATCATATTTCATCCTGTTCACATTGAGCATGTATTTATTTTTAGATCTAAGGAGTGTTGCATGTCCTCCATTAGTCTATTATTCATAAACATGAAAAATAAAACAAAATTCTAATGTTCCAATTAGCTTAGCTAATTTAGGAACATTACACCTTTGCCTTATCTTCGCTACTGAGAAAGGTTGTCTTGACATAATTTGTTAGGTCCCCATAATACTAGTGTAGTCCCTTATTATTGTTAGCGTAGACCCCTTATTGTTATTGTTGTGCCCATGTAGTCCCCATATTGTTATTATTGCGCCCCATAGTATCTCACTATGGTTATTTTTGTGTCATTACATTATTATTGTTATGTCAGTTAGGATTATATTATGACCCATTGGACTCATATATATAAAAAGGAGGTTTTTTCATTTGAATCATCCAAGAATTGTTTATTTATGTAATGTAAAGGAGGTTTCCCCCTCGAAGTGGCTAATTTCTAAGTCGTTTATCTCTCTTTTCTTCTATTTTGTGAGCTGGTTTCATAACACACTTGCCTAGTGTGTGGCCCTTTCACACATCATGTTTCTTGACCATAAACTATGGAAGTCCTATTATAATATCCCTTAGCACATTAAGCACTCCATGGTGTATATGGGCCATCCTCTTATGCCATAATTCCCACAAGTCTTAGCTCCAACTTAGTAGTGCTTGTGATGGCTCAAATTGAAGTATGAATAAATCACCCTTTCTGAATCCTATCATATTGGTTGTCCTAAAATATTTAGGCCAACTATACACCATGCCATCCTTAAAGGTCAAAATGTAACCCTTATCTTCTAGGGTCGCAATAGAAATCAAATTTCTAGTCATTACCAGAACATAAAAGACATCTTCCACCAACAAGGGTTTGCCAAACTCCCTTTGAAACTTGACAATGCCAATTCTAGTTGCCTTGTACTTTCCATTGTCCCAAATTTATATATAGAATTCCATTTCCTTCTCCTCCAGGCTAGTGAAATACTCCTTAACTCCTGTTATGTGGAAATGATCCCCATTATCAATGTATTACATGTTGGTGGTTACTGAACTCCAGAGATAGGAAATGAGTGAAAACTCATTTTCAATTTTAGCTACAAATTCATCTATTTTATTTTTTGTAGCAACATTATTCATCCGTTTTCCCCTTTTCTTGTTAGGGAATTGACTGGTGAGGTGTCCAGACTAGTGACAAACAAAACATTTATTTTTGTACGACCTTTATTCTTCTCTCCTTTAGAAGTTGACCCACAACTTGGCCCTTTCTTTTTCTATAGTTTGCCCTTACCAAATAAGGCAAAATTTATTCCTCCTTAAACTTGTTCTTCTGGTCACCACACTGATCCCATTTTATAATATCTTATTGTATGAAGTTTTCCCACATTCTTTCTCAAGTGGGAAGGTGATCTCAACCCATGATGCATTTCACAAACACATCCCACTGTTTCGTAAATCCATTCAAGGCTATATGCACTAGTTCTACTTTAGGGATTTTCTCCCCTACAACCACCATTTCATCCCATAGTTGACTAATCTTGGTCAAGTAGGAAGCTACGCCCTCACCCTTTAAAATTTTTATGCTATGTAATTGGTCCCTTTGAACCATTTTTCTACTATGGTAGTCACTCTGGTACCACTTGGTGAGCACATCCCACTTTTATTTAGATGTTTTCTTCTCAAACATATGCAGAATCAAGTGGCGTTTTAACCCTATCCATCGTAATCCTTAGTGCATTTGCTTCTTTCACCTCATGAAGGCCAGCGCAACTAGATCTGAAACTAATGGAACTACCATGGCGTTAACAAAGTTCCAAAAAAATTTCTCCTCGAGAATGGTTTTGATTTTTACCCTCCATTAAAGATAATTTGAGGACTCTTCCAATTTGTCTTCATATTGAAAACTGGTAGCCGTGGTGTATTAAATCCTTGAATCACTTGTTTGTTGAAAGATTGAACTCCTTTTGAGATGGTACATTTGTCGAACGCCCTTGGTTTCATACTCAAAGAATACTGCTCTTATACCATGTTAGATTTCTTGAAACCCAGGTCAGACTTTATTCCCAATAAAACTATACTCATAACATAAATAAAAATTAACATTTAGATACAAATTTATGACACCAAATACACTAGTTTCCTAACTCAGCATGCAAAATAGAAATAAAATAACTAGAAATAAGCACATAAAATTATTTTGACACATTTTTACCCTAGAAACCCGAATATGGGAAAACCAACAAAGTTTGAGCTTCTATTCAACTTGGAAATTTCAATTACATCAAGTATACACTTCAAAAAATTATAGTAGAAAAAAACTCAACAATTTCTCTATAACGGTGTGCCATGTGTTGCCTATTCGACCCATAAAATATTGGTGTATAAATTCAGGAAACACTGCCTATACGACCCAACTAATTCTTCTTGTATGACCCTAGTAATTTAATTGTATACGACTGTAGGAATTTTGGTGTGTACAACCCTGAGAATTTCGGCCTCGTATGGCCTAGATAAACTTATTATTCTTGATATCAAATCTTGGTTTGTTTGTTGCCCCTGGAACACGACCTATTCACTTTCTTCTCTTGTTTTCAGTTCGGCCTCCTATTTCTCATTTGAAATCCCAGTCAGTCATGCCAAATCAATCTGCCTTGCTGATGAGCTCCATAATTAGACATATTTGGAGGAGTTAATGGTCACCTCTTTGCCTTCTTAGACATATTTTTCTTGCATTTTTATTATTATTTGGTTTTATGATGCTAGTAAAGGTGGTGATTAACGCTAACATACTCTGAGTGTCTAATCTGAGGTTGAGTGCAAAAAATCATGAATTACTAGCATTTTTATAAGGGTTTTATCATAAATACGTAGAGGAGACAACAATGAGAAATTATAGGAGGATTTTCCACCCTCCTTAACTCTAAAAGACAACCAAAGGATCCCAAAGATTCTCTCCAACAATTCGAATTCCAAAGGCAGCCAAAGGATCCCCAAGGATTCTCTCCAGCAATTCGAATTCCAGAGGCAACCAAGCAAATCAAAGAGGAGTGCACTCAATCTTTGTTTACTTGGAGTCAAATGGATTCAATCACTATTTTCTAGGGAGTTGTTGGTAGCTTCCTTATAGAATAAATAGAGCAAAGCTAGAGCTAGGAAGGGTCGAAACTTTGTTGCAAGCTATTGAGCTTTTTATTATACTCAGTGATCAAACTTTCAGAACTGTATGAGGCTATTCTTTTATGAAATGAGCAGACTGATTTCATTTTACTGATTTAAGTTTCAGAGAGCTAGGATTGTGGGTTAGGGCCCAATCCATGTGCCTCAGCCTCTCTGCTGTATTTGTTCTTTTCTTTCTATCATTTCATTAGTTCTGCTTCTGATAATTTCGTTTATGTTTCAAGTTGCTGTTTAGTTTTGCTTTCAGTGTGTTGCTGTAGGTTTCATTTGCTTGTGAGTAATATAATAGAGGAGAAAAACCAAACAAAGTTGTGGATCAAGACCCCCTTCTCATCTCTGTCAATAGAGCTCGAGGAGGGCGAACCTTCCCACAGACCCAAAAAATGATTTCTGTTCACCATACTTCACTCCATCGCAAATTGTCCAAGGTCTTTGTTTATTCTCTCCATTCCAAGTCTCGATTGTGATATTTATTTTGTGCCTTACCTTTGCCGCTTGTTAATAAATTCATTCAAAAACATTGGAAAACCTGATCCTTTTCCTTACCTTTTAACTTACCGCATCTCCCTCTTGCCTTTTCGCAAATCTCATTTCACACTCTCCATCCGCTCCTTGTTAACAATTACCGCTCCTGTCTGCCAATTGCGATATTGGTATAGCGCTCCGCCATCGGTCCCACCACCACGTCATCCGACTCATCACTTATCACAGCTTGTTCCCGAACAACACTTCCACCACTCCAACCGTGCGATATTGGGATATTGTGATATCGCATATCGTAGATTGCAACTTTTGGCCTTTTTGCAAATTACATTTTGCACTCTCCATCCAATCCTTGTTAACACTTACCGCTTCTGTCTGCCAATTGTGATATTGGTATCGTGCTCCACAATCGGTCACACTGCCACGTCATCCAACTCATCGCATATTGCAACTTGTTCCCAAACAACAATTCCGCCACTCCTCCAACTGGGCGATATTGTGATATTGCGATATCTCATATCACAGATCGCAACCTTTGGCCTGATCGCAATTGCATTTCGCTCCCGCTCTCGAACTGTACTCCCACTTCTTCGCCAGCCTGCGATGTTGCGATATTGCATATCGCATATTGCACTGCTAGCCCTCCATTGCAACTCCGCCATTGCACTTTTCAAATCATTCCGCTTCAAAGCATTTTTGCGCTATAATAAAATTTTAACAAGGTTTAAACTCGCTCTTTCCACCTCTAAGCCTTGTTTCATGTGGTGAGGCCTCCATTAGCACCTTTAACCCATTTTCCTCCAAAATACAAGCCACATTTTGTCAATTTTAGTTTATCATGAATAGTTGCATGGTTATAAGCATGATAGCATGGTAAATATATCAGAGGATAAGTAGGGTGTGTTTAGCCTATTGGCCTAGCTAAGTGTAACTTAGTTTAGTTTCTTTTCAGTCATTTCCTTTTTGCAGATTAAAATAGTTTCCTTTCTGTCATTTCCTTTCTGCAATTTAAGCTAGTTTCATTCCTGTCATTCCCTTCTAGCAATTTAGTCTCCAGTTCTTATCATAGTTTAAGAAATATCACCACTTCGTAAAGTAGAAGAGGATGACATGAGGAAAATGCATTCGTTGTGTATATAGCACTTTCACCTCCAAGTTTGTACGAACCCTGGGTTGATAAAGTAAAGTAGGGCAACCCATAGGAGTTGCAACACTCTTGGTACAATACCAGGGCTCATCACTTTTTGACGTAATTTCCAGGGAGGTGTCTAGTAGATGTTTTGATTTTGTTTTAGCATTCGTTTATGCTTTCCTTTATTTTCATGTCATTTTAGAAATATTGAAAAAATACAAAAAAGTCTGATTTTCATGCCTCATAGGAGTAGGAATACTCAAAGACAAATCTTACCTAAAACCCCCACATCACCTCCTAGCCACCTTTCACTTTTCTTCAGTGGCAGTGAGATTGAACCACCTATAGGAGAGCCTTCTAAATATTTTGAGGATCCTATTGGGGAAGAAGAATAAGACCTTGTTTCAACTAAGGGACCTGCTTCACCTATCATAACCATGGCCGAGCTCCAAAGAGCCTTTCCCATAAGAGAGGCAGACAAAGAGACTAGAATAAAAAAACATTAGCCCCTCAACTCTTCCACACTTTCATGGACTTACCTCTGAGGACCCTGACACATTCATGTTTGAATTTGCTGTTGTTTGTAGGACTTATGAATACACCTATGATGATCAAAAATTGAAGTTATTCCCATCCACCCTTAAGGATGCAACCTTGCGCTGGTTCATGGGTCTGCCTGGGGATAGCATCACCACCTGGGCACAGATGCAAGAGACCTTAAACAACAAGTACATAGACTACTTTAGGTCTAAGGAAACTAAAGATGAGATATTTAGGATGAATCTAGGGCCTGATGAATCCCTAGAGGGCTATGAAGGGAGGTTGCAATTAAACTATAAGAGAGCCAACTGTACTCTTGATACTGCATCACTTAAACTTGTACTTCTTCGAGGGCTTAGAGAAGAGATGGTAGAAACATTTAATATGCTATAAGGAGTATATATCTACCAATTTCCCTATGAAACAATCAAAACTGTCTTCCGGAACCATTCTAGGGCATTTAGGAAGGCTGGAAGAGCTGGCCATAACACATCCAATACCCCTTCTTCTTCCACATCCATAAAACAAGAGATTGGAAACATGATAAAGGACTTCAAGAGTGACATGTTGCACACCCTTGCTTTGCAAATGGACACAATGCAAGTCAAAAGGAAGCAAGAGGAAGTAGAGAGAGCCCTGGCCATATTTTGTCCTAGATGTACCTAGAAGCACCCAAGAAATGAATGTCCACTGAATGTCATAGAGGTTTGTTTAGTCTTTGAGGATAATAATGCCATAGAAAAGTGTCCCTCCTTACCTGAACTTAAGGTTGTATATCAAGGTGGGGAAGAAATGCCAGAGCGACTTTGTTTCATCAATAAAGAAGGCCTCAAGGCCCTAGGCCATATCAACAAGGTATGTCAGGTGCACCTTACTCTTATTATCATAACAATCAGAGTGCCCATGCAACCCTGGTACACCCCCACTCTCCCATCCTGGTTTTTACCTCCTACTTTTCCTTACAACCCTTCATATCATCCTCAGCCAGTAAAACAACCATTCCAACAGTATGTTCCACAACAACCTCAGTGAAACAATCCATCCCAAGGGTGGAGGCCTAAAAAAAATCAACCACCTGCTCTAATGTCTCCACCCCAACCTCAACCTTAGATTACTCATGCTGCTCCACCTAGGCTACCTCAAATACCTGCACAACCCAATCCGAACCCGAACAACAGACAGGCACAACAAGCTCCCAGTGGAGAAACATCCTATCCAGCTTATGATGTGTAGATATAGGAGGTTAATCTCATGTCAGGAAGATTAATCCCAGAAAAACATCCTCCATATCCACCTGTAGAGGTTGAGGAGGAAAAGGAAGAAGGTAACACTCAGATCCAACAACCTCCTTTTCCTGAGTGCTTGATCCACCCTAGTCAGCATACACTAGAGGAGAATGAACTCCAGGGAGAATTGGAAAATTTATGTGTAAAGATACCACTTCTCCAAGCCATTAAGGATGTCCCTATCTACAATAGGCTCATAAAAAAAAAAGTGCTTCAAGAAACTTGTGATAAGGAAGAGAGATACCCCCACCATCAATGTGGTAGGAAAATTGTCCAACCTAATGTTGGGGAGGGTGATATTTCCAAAGTACCTAGACCCTGGTAGTCCATTTGTTGATGTGAATATAGATGGTTTCATAGTCCCCAACACTGTGATTGATCTAGAAGCTGCCATCAATGTAATGACCAAGGAAACTATGTTGAAACTTAATCTCCAAGGGACTTTGAGCAAAACCACAACAATTCTACAACTTTCAGATCGGGCCACAGTAACTCCAAAAGGAATTGTTGAGGATCTTATGGTTACCATTTAATCTTGGGAGTATCCTATAGATTTCCTGGTCCTGCAACGAAAAACCAAGTTTCATGGTTATCCTCTAATCTTAGGGAGACCTTGGTTAGCCACTGCAGATGCTTATATTAGTTTTTGGGCCGGAAACATGACTATAAAAAATGGGCCTTTGTCTAAACAACAAGTGTTATATCCTCCAACCCAGCCTCCCATTGATCATGATCCCCCTATATGGTTGGAGGATGAAGATGAGTTATATAACACTTCCCTTATATGTACCATAGATGCTATTCTTAGAGGGGTGCAACTTGATGAATATGAACTCATTGACCATGCCATTCAAAACCAGTCCTCCACTAACATTCCTCTCAAAACCTTAGTCAAAGGGTCTAAAATCCATCCTTGGATGGAAGTGCACTCAGTTGAGTAAACCTCTGAATCCACCAAGGCTATTGATTTTGGCCCATCCAAATCTCTGAAAATCAACCCAGACCTCTCGAATGAAGAAGAGAAGCAACTATGCCAGCTTTTGAAAGAGAATCGAGATGCATTTTCTTAGGATTACAAGGGCATGAAAGGGGTGAATCCTTCAGTGTGAAAACATCATATTTACATAAAATAAGGATGCAAGCCTGTGAGAAAGCCCCAAAGAAGGATGAACCCAGCTCTCAATGACTTAGTCAAAGAAGAGCTACAAAAACTATTGGATGTAGGGTTCATATATCCTATATCCGACAGTGAGTGGGTATCTCCTCTTGCCCTAGTCCCAAATAAGAATGAGGAGTGGAAAATTTGTGTTGACTATTGAGAACTTAACAAAACCACCAAGAAAGATAGTTTCCCTTTTCCCTTTATAGACCAAGTCCTAGATGGCCTTGTGGGGAAGAAGTTATTTTCCTTCTTAGATGGGTTCAGTGGGTACAATCAGATTCAAATTAGCCCTGAAGACCAGGATAAGACTACTTTCACCTGCCTTTGGGGTACCTTCGCTTATAGAGTCGTACACTTTGGGTTGTGCAATGCCCCAGCTACCTTCCAAAGAGATGTCTTGAGCATATTTTCTGAGTCAGTCCATGACTCTGTCGAAATCTACATGGATGATTTCACACCATATGGGGATGACTTCTACGAAGCTCTCTCCAACTTGGGTAAAATACTAAGAAGGTGCATTGAGATGCATCTCTCCTTGAGTCCAGAAAAGTGTGAATTCCTAAAGAAAGCAGGGGTTGTATTAGGAGACTCCATATCCCTAGAAGGAATACAGGTAGACCCGAACAAAATCACTATCATCAAAAGGGTACCTACTCCTCAAAAGAAAAAAGATGTCAGGATTTTCTTCGGCTTAGCTGGTTATTATAGAAGGTTCATCAAATATTTTAGCAAGATGTCTTCGCCATTATTTGGGTTATCGGCCAAATATTCTGAGTTTATTTGGTCCGGTCCTTGTAAAGAGGATTTCAAGCTCATTAAGAAAAATTTGACTACTTCCCCCATCCTCCGAGGCCCAAATTGGTCTCTGCCTTTCCACATCCACACTGATGCATCCGAAAAAACTGTAGGGGAAGCATTAGGAAAATTATAGGACAAAATCCCTTATGTCATTTATTTCATCAGCAAGAACTTGTCCAAGGCTGAGCTGAATTATATTGTTACTGAGAAGGAGATGTTAGCCATTGTCCATGCTTTGAACAAATTCAGGCATTATGTAACTAGATATTAGACATTTGTTCACACTGACCATGCAACCATCAAGTATTTAATGAAAAAACCGGATGTTAATGCTAGGATAATTAGATGGTTGTTACTTTTGCAGCAATCCGACTTGACTATTGTTGATAAACTTAGAAAGGAGAGTGTTGTTACAGATTTTTTGTCCAGGTTTGATCTCCCTGCAGGTGAAGAAGGAATGGTGGATGACCAGCTTCTAGATGAGCATCTCTTTGCTATATCAACGCTCTCACCATAGTTTGCTGATATAGCCAACTACTTGGTTGGTAGGACACTCCCTCCTAATATTTCATTCAGGGAAAGGAGCAAAATCATCAGAAAAAGCACCCCTTTTACATGGATTGGGGGAAACCTTTTCAAGCTAGGCTCTGATCAAATCCTAAGGAGATGTGTGAGGGAGGAAGAAGATTTTGATATCATCTCTGCATGTCATGACAACCCATGTGGAGGCCACTTTTCTGCAAAGAGAACTGCTTACAAAGTTTTGCAGGCAAGATACTATTGGCCTACCCTTCACCAAGATTCTAGAAGATACACGAGCAGGTGTGACCGGTGTCAAAGGATGGGGAAACCCATGCAAAGGGATGAAATGCCTTTGCACCCTCAGGTGGATCTTGAGCCATTTGACAAGTGGGGCATGGAATTTGTTGGACCTATTGATCCGCCATCTGGAAAAAATAAGTATATCATAGTCTGCAATGATTACCTGAAAAAGTGGGCAGAGACAAAAGCAGTGAAGGAAGAAATCGAGGAGAAAGTGGCAAAATTTCTGAGGGAGAATGTGTTTTACAAGTTTGGGTACCCCAGATAAATATTCACTGATCAGAGAGCACAATTCACCTCTTGTTGAACAACAGGTTTCATTGATGTCAACCCAAGTAGAACCAGGGGCTACCCCAATATTGCATGGGAATTTTTACCTACCAAATTACTATATTCTAGGTCAAGAATTCTTTTTATGGTTTCTACTTGTCGAGATGTTTCCGTTGATATATGGTGTTATCACCCTAGTAATTCTCAGGTCGTGGGATTTTGATTTATAGTTGAAGAAAACCAGGGGTAACCAAGAACCTCTTTTGAAATCTAGGATCTAGCCTTCCTAAATTCCGAAGAGGGATCTCTCCTCAAGATTTAGCTTGATTTTTGTTATAAGATTTTAGGCTAGGTATGATTGGACAATTGGTTTGTTTTGAATGTTTGGTGGGAATAAAAGGTACTTCAAGGTAAACCACAGAGGGATCTACCAGACCATTGGGCTATGGAGTCAACTTCTTGGCAAGCAGAGCTAGGAAATAAGGTAAAAAGAGCAAATGTACTAAGGGCAGGGTAGATGACCTTCAAAGGGTTTGGAATAGGCTTTTTGATGAAATGGCAGGATCTGAACAAAAAGGAAATGAAGGATCCTTAAGTTACAGAAGTGAAGATGAAAGAAAGGGGTCAAACAAGGACTAAGAGCATTTAAGAATTCTTAAGTCCGGTGATAAGCAAAAAACATATCAATAGTTAACTAGCAAAAAATAGGGAGCCTTTAACACTAATCTTGTTTAAGCCTTCCTAGTCAATCATTTAAGATAGAAAACATATAAATTTATATATGGAACTTTGAAAGATAAACAGTGAAAACAGGAAAATACTTGACTTTTCTAATCAACACAAGAATCCCGAGTTATGATGTCTATTTGACTTAGTTCCAGTCTGCTACTTTACAAATCAACTCACACAAACTCTAATGTATTCAACAAAAAATTCTATAGTAGTCTTGACAATTTTTTTTCCACACCAAAATAATTCAAAAAGTGAAGTATTTATACAAAAATTATTACAAAATATCTGAGAGACATGTAGGAATATCTCTAGGAAAAATAAAGATTATTACAGAAAAAAGAGGGACAGCTGCAAAACAAACTGGCAAGCTGTCCTCTTGTCAAGGAAAATAAAACTGATTTATCTTATCAAAATTTGATTTGTTTCTTTGTTGTAGATGCTTGCTGGCACTTGGAAACAATATATTGTTAGAAGATAGCTTGGAAGACACTCTTTCCATTTCACATTCTTTAACCTGTGCTTTATCTCTGATACTCTTTACGCTGTTTTCTTATTGTTTGACTGCTGTAAAATGAGGAATAACCCGTAGTAAAAAGCGTTTTGACTGATACTCTTTGACTCTGATTATTACCCTGATACACTTTAACTGCAAATCTTACCCTTTAGGCAACAATAATATTCTGCTTTTCATGTAATTTTCTGCTCTTGTTTACAAAATTTTATATCAAATCAGTGAATTCCTGCCGTTGTTCTGCATTGGGAATTCTCATGTTCTTCAATTTCCTGTAGCTCTCACCTGCCTCTATGTACTTAGCAAAGTTGGGCTTGACAATGAAGCTGTGTTTAATCTCATTTTGTAGAAAAAACAAGTTCTCAAAATATTCCAAAATAACTTTGCTAGTAGGGAAACCTTGTGGCAGAGGCTTATTTACCTGTTCTTTGGCATATGCTCTTATCTTCTTGTCATACTCTGTCCGAACCATTAGTTTTTCATTGAAGCAATGAATGTCTGGAAGGACTGCTTGTGTTAATATAGTGTGTTTGGCCAAGAACTTTGTTATTTACAAGTTCATGTCTTTGCATCTTTCCTCCAAATTGTTCATCATAGTCCTTTTGTTCAGGACTTTCTTGATTTGTAGTATGCTCTCAGTCCTATCTTGAATTTTCAGTTCTTCAAGCTCTTCTCTGTTTCTGCTATTTAAAAATGTGATTAGTTTCAAAGCTTGAGAAGGTTTGTTGGCCAGTTCTTATTTTGTCTTCTGAATTTCTATTTGTGCTGCCTTGAGTAAATCCTTATGTTCATAAATGATTTGGATTGAAGGCCACTGTAGATGTATGCCTTGAATTATGTTGTTCCAAAGATAGTTCTTGATATATGATATCTGTTCACTAAGATTGACCCATTCCTGTAGAATATTAACCTGCTCTTGAAGTCTGTTTTCTCTCTGCTCATGTCCCTTGGATGTAATCAATGCATCTCTATTTTATGTTTCAAGATTTCAGATGGTGCCTTTCAAGTTAATTGTCTCTTTATTCTTTAGGGACATGTCTTCCATAGCCTTTACTATGTCAACTATTTCACCTGTTTTATTTACTTGTGATGTAGATGATGAAGTAGCAGAAACATCTTTAGATGTAATTGACACTGTAGTTGCCAATACTCCTTTTGGTGCTAAATGTTATGCCAATGTAGAAGGAACAATAGTACTGACAGTTGGAATGACTGTAGGAATGGAGACTTCATGTGCTTTTTTCAATGTTTCATTTTCCTTCATTAGAATTTCTGTCTGATTCTCCATTTCTTTGATATGAGCTGTCATCTTTAAAACTAGCTGCATTAATTCATCTTTCTCTGTTTTCTTCTGAAGAAATTATTTAGCCTGTGGGTGTTCACTCTGTGGAAATTTAAGTTGCTTTCTCAAGGCAACAATATCTTCATTCTTTTGCCTTATGAGAGTTTTAGCAACTTCGATATTGGAGGGATCCACTCGAATTTCTATCACCAAATATTCTAAATATTTGATCCTCAAATCCTTAGCATGTAGAGATGTTTTATCTAATTTCATTTGAGTTAGTAAATTAGATACAATATTTTGAAGCATGGTAGCAATCATGGTTTTGTTGACTAACTTTGAATACAACATTTCTGAAGCACTTCTATGAAACTCTATTTGGTCAAGTTCATGTATGGTATCTGCATTTACTTCAAGCTTTGTTTTCCTGTAATCTACAGCTGACTTTGGGTCTGTAACCATTAGCTGTAGAAAAGACATAATAATTTTCTTTTTTGAATAATTAAAATCTGTCACAAGTCTGTCTTTGTCTCCTTGTTTTTCTTTAAGGAGTTTATAATAGACCTCATTTTTTTCTTTGATCTGCTTGAACTTTTTCTGGATGTCAGAATTCGTTTCTTCTGTTGCTCTAGAAGAGGAGGGAGCTTATGTATTTATCTGTGTTACAACCATTTCTTTGCCTTTTCCCTGTGATAGTACCTGCTCATTCTGAATTGCTTTAAGTGTTTCATTGACAATTATTGTGGCTTCATCATCTGTTTTTTGATCATTGTCGTTTTCTTGATCTTCATTGTCATCTATCTCTCTGGCCTTTTCTTCTTCTACAGTAATCATTCTGGCCTTCTTGCTGCAAATTGTCTTAAATTTATTTTCTATAATGGTTTATGCTAAATAGCCTTCTTCTTTTTTGGGTCTTTTATTGGACACTTCTTCTTGTTTGCCAACTGTAATCACCTATGTACTATCCATATGTTTTTCCTACATGTTATCTGTTTGCATTTCCTGAAAATCATCAATCAATGTGTTTGCAACGCATTCAATCTGATTAGCATAATTTTCAATTTGTGGCTTTTAATCATGGAGGAATGGATTTAACTTACACTTGACCCTGAGGTTACTTATAACACCTTGAGGGTCATAATTCCAGTGAAAGCTTTCTTGGAATTTAAATTCTGATAATTTGCTAACTATCTCTCTCAAAGCATCTCTGCTATTGACTATGAAGGGGCCAATTTGAATTTTTAGCTTGAACTGTGCTTTCTTTTTGGAAGCTATGAAATTCACTGCATCTGCATTCAAGATCTGTCTTAAGTACTCCAAAGAAAAAATACTGGTAGTTAGAAACTTGGGTAATTTGTAAGGAGCCAGGAGTGCACCATACACTCTGATTTCTGTGTGATTTTTGTACAAATACCAGTCTTCTACCTTACAGTTTTCAGACAACTGTAAAATTATTTTGATGTCTTCATTAATCCTTGGTGGCTTTGCTTTGTTCAAAAAAATCATGGCAGGTTTAATAAACAAATCATTGAAGTCCTTGTAGCTGTATTCACTACTGTTTTTCCTAAGTAGAGAAGTCCAGAATAGCACTGAAAGAGGTTTACCTTCCACATCCATTTTCTGTAATGCAATTGGGAAATTTTCTGCCTGAAAAAATAAGAAGATATGTAACAGATAGGATGAATATATGAATACTCCTTCCTTAGGTAATTTATTCAACTGATAATGCATATTATCAACAATGAATTTGGCAAAGTTGAAGACTAGTTCTGGATGTTGTCCCGGAGACAAGGTAGAGAGGAAACCTAGAATGGAGGCATCTGTAAACTCATCATTAGCATAGCCTAGAATGAATGAAAGCATGGAAATGATTTGTCTAGAGCCCTCAGGGAAATAAAAAGTGTCATAAGGTGGATTTACCTTAGTAAGGTTAACATGATTAGGCATGAAGTTTTGAAGGATCATAAACTTCCTAGGGAAATCTAAGTCTAAATACATCTGAGTCAAATCTTCAATTGGCAATGATACTGCTCCTCGATCGCGGCTCAGTTGGAGCATATCATTGATGGCTTCAGCAGTTATGTAAAACATGAACTCATTATTTTTGTTTACCATACATCTCTGGTCAGGGATATAGTGTAACTGACATAACCTAATGAAATATTGAGCTTGATGGGTGATGGGAACCACATATTTAGGCAAGTTGGAGTCCCATATAGGTATATCATTTTCCACTTTCTTCACAAATTTCTCATGACACCAGCTATGTACTTCAAGTAGATAAAACTCTAAGGTAGCATCAACAATTCTATAATCTAAATCAATCAAGGGACTGTTATCTTTAGAGGTGACAGGTGGCTGCAAAGGTCTAACTACTTCAGCTGAATCTGCATTTAGGGAAGGAGTAGATTTATTGATGTTTGAAGGTTTAGGGTTTGGAAGCTTGTTGGAGGCAGGCTTCTAAGGTTTGGGACCTCCAGTCCTAGGAGTGACCTGCTTTTTTGTCATTTTGAATAAAACTGAGCAAGATAAGATTGTTTTCTTAGTTTCTTTTGGGAAATAGAAGGCTAATTGAGTTGCTTTAGGAAGAATTCAGAATCTGGGCGAGGGTTTTAGGATGAAAATGCAGATTTACAATGTGCAGAGGTCTAGAAAGGGATTTTAATGGCTTTTTCTGTAATCCAAATGGATTTTAACTGCAGAAATAGCTTTTGGATGGTCAAAAACTCTTTAAAACCAAAATTAGGCGGAAGTGGAAAATTCTGAGAAAATTTTGACAGGGTTCCCCTTGTTTCTTCAAGGTTTGAATACTTTCAGATGAGTAATTTTAAACGTGGTTTAATTTTGTTCTTTGAAATTAAGAATTTGCATGTCAGATTATTGAAAAATACCTTGAACAGGTATGGTTGCGGTCGAAGAGGGTTTCCGAGTTTATACCAGTCTTCAAATTGGTCACATTTGCTTGGTAGAAGGCGCGGAGAGTATTCGGCGGTGAATTTCAGAGGGGAAATGGATTTAAAATGACAAACTGGTTCGAAAAAGGCTCTGCAATGGTGTATGTGAGTGATTTCTCAAAGGATAAAGGTGTAAAGGTATGCAAATAATAAAAACTAAGGTTAAAATCTTAAGTTTTATCGTTATGCAGAGTATTAATTACAGGTCAAGCTCAAATGGCGAGAGTGGTTTTTGCATTGAAGGCGAAACCATTAGTGGTTATTGCATTGCTCCTGGGCGGTAAATGGTTTTTCACTTTTGGAATGCGATCCAATAGAAATGAGACACGTAGTAGATGGTGGTTTAATGAAACAACTTTTATCGCATTATTTTTTATAAACTTTGTCCGATCACTTTTGTTGTGCGATATGAGATCCACACTATCAGATCTGACTCCGTGATGCAAACGGTCGAGATGCATCGGGAAGCTGCGGGACAAGGGAAAGTGGGACCCGGGTTCAATATCATCCGTTGATTTTGA
Source organism: Pinus albicaulis (assembly GCA_034641835.2). Classification (NCBI taxonomy): domain Eukaryota; kingdom Viridiplantae; phylum Streptophyta; class Pinopsida; order Pinales; family Pinaceae; genus Pinus; species Pinus albicaulis. The sequence continues at coordinate 1,288,300,104 of CM076583.1, read as the reverse complement.
TAGGGATGATCAACGGTTAATAATTAACGCGATGGGAATGGTGGGGCATGAAGGTTTGTTGTCACGTTTAATTAGATTCATAGGATTAAAGAGATTAGGGATGGTCGACGGTTGAGGTTGAACCCAAGGACGCTGCGAAAATGGAATGGATAATGGGTTTCTAATATATAAAATGAGTTTGTATATAGAATGGGGTGGGTCTAGTAAAGGTTTAACCAAGGTTCAGAATTTATATGAAACATGAGGTTTCACGTATTATGAAGGGGAAAAGGCTTAAGGCAAAATAAGCTTGGGCTTTTAACCTTGGGTTAAGGGTAATCGGGAAAGGGAATAATGATGTAAGTATTTTTGTGTGCTGTTTTAAATACACAGAATGTAAATAAAATGCACCTTTTGTATTATTTTAACTTTATTATATAGTTTTAGACTGCGGAGGGGTCTAATAACCATAGGGGAAAGGGGTATATTTTTATAGTTAGTTTTATGTCAAAGGGGTAATTTCAGGATGTTATTTCAACATGTGATTAATATCTTTGACACAAAAGCATATAATAAGGGTTTTTTTTTTGGATATTAAATAAAAAGAAGTTATATTAATAGGACTAGGATATTTGATAGGGAGTTAATAAAATAGGTTAAGTGTTAATATGAAAAGGGACAATGAATACTCAAAATTTCATAAATAAAACTAAGGAACGTGAAAATTAGAGTAAAGCTTAGTATATCATGTTTTTTGAGGGTTTTATGCTTTGTAAAATGGGGGAAGTTAATTAAATGGGCCTTTATGTAAAATTTAAGCAAGAAAAGAGTTCTTACTTATGAAGTAAAATGGTGATGAGTGCATGGAGGGGTAAATGGTGAAAATTTCCGGGATTAATATAGAAACTTAACATTTTGAACTAGTCAGTCGTTGAGCCTTGGGTCCGGTCCCAACAGAAGTCAAGGAAATGCCTTGAGCCTCTTTGACTGATAGTTTAGAATATCAAATTGCTATGGGAAGGGGAAATTATTTATTTATAGCCTGGTGAAATATATTTACAATGATGCTTCCCACCTTCTTCTACCTACCCAGTCATTATCTTCTAACATTTTTTCTTCTATTTTGATCAGGTGCATTTGAAATAGCAACCTTACAACCTTTTATTCTTTTTTGAAAGCAGTAAACTATCTAATTCTACACTTATTTCCTCCAAGAATCCTGATTAAACTGTTGGATTTTTTATTCTCTACCTAACTACTAAATTGTCATGATTAAATTGTAGGACAATTCTTTATTCTCTATCTACAACATTTTAAATTGAAATATGATAAGTCAAGATTAAATTGTTTAACTCATCACAGATTATGGCATTTATTAACGCTCTGCCATAATCAACTGCAAAAAGTAAAAGTAGTGGCACTTAGACTTGCACACTTTCATGTTTTATTCATCTTTTTTCTTTTGGGGTATATTATTTTTCTAAGTCCTTTGATTTTTCTTTTAGGACTTTTTACCCTCTTTTTGATTATTGATTTTTTAAAATTTTTTTTTTTACAAAATATGGGAAAATAACTCGCAGAAAGTAAAGTTGGTACATATTTACAAGACTACCATCAGTCAAGTCAAAATTATGAATCCTATATTTATAGGTTACTAACATCGGCTTCACTTGGGGATGGCATTTCCTGATGGAATGTCAAGAACTCTAAGATAAGTAGCCTTCAAATTTAACCTTTGTGATCTTGTAATTGCCTTTTGATTTCTGCAACAATTCATACTTATGACATTTTGTACTGCAAAGCTTAGGGCCTTCTCTTCGGGCTTCAACTTTGTAGATAAAATCTCCAATCCAATTTACACACTTGCAATGAATATTTACAATGATAAAAATAAATGAATCTAACTGGCGACTGACTCAGAAGAATAGTAGTGTTTAAGCATCCTACCATTCTTTGGTCCTTCTTGTAGTTCAGTTCCATCCAAATTCTTGATGAAAAAAGAATTGATACCTCTGTAACCATATATCACATAAGGTCCTTGCCATAGAAAGTCAAACTTTCCATGTTTGCCTTTATCCACTCTTCGTGAATCCCATCTCAAAACTTGATCTCCTATGAAAAAATCATCTTCTTTAATCCTTTTGTCAAAAATATTTTTAATTTTATCATGTAAAACTTGTGATCTTTCATAAACTTCTTCCCTTGTTTGTTGGAGATGTATAGTTTCATTATTTTTTCGTTGAATATCATTTGTTTCCACCTGTGATTCCTGAATGATCTTCATGACTGGAACACCCAAGGAAGAGGGGAAAACTCCATCCATTCCATAGACAATCTGATAAGGTGAAGTTCCAATAGATTTATTTGTGGTAATTCTATCATCCCATAAGGCATAGACTAGCTTTTTGTTCCAAGTCTTTTTGTTTTCTTGAAGTAATTTTTTGATGATATTGATTAAAATTTTGTTTGATGATTCGGCTAAACCATTACCTTGGGGATGATATGCTGTGGAATGACCTAAGGTAATATGGTATTTATGACAGAAATAAATCATTTTCTTGGATTTGAATGCAGCTGCATTGTCAGTAATAATCTTATGTGGACATCCAAATCTTGATAAAATATTACTTTCTATTAATGAGATTATAACTGAATCAGTGGCTTGCCTAGTAGGAATGGCTTCTATCCACTTGGTAAAATAATTTGTAGCAGTTAAAATCCATTTATGTTGGCCTGAGGATGGAGGGTGGATTTCACCAATGAAGTCTAACCCCCATTGTTGAAATGGCTTTTCAGTAGATATAGGCTTAAGAGGTAAGGGAAATGGTTTCTTTTTCCCTTCAAAAATTTGGCATTTGTGACAGGAGGTGACAAATTTTTTGACATCAGAGAATAAAGTTGGCCAGTAGAAACCAGCTCTCAGTATTTTGTCTGTTGTACTCTTCTAGTATAGATGGCCTCCACAGTCACCTGCATGAAATTCCTCGAGAATTTTGTTAGCCTCTGATTTTAATAAACAATTTAGTAAAATCCCACTACTTTCTTTTCAATAAAGTGCATTATTTAGTATACAGAACCTCATTGCTTTTTGTTTGATGAATCTAGCTTTGGTTCTAGTTAACCCAGGAGGAGCTTGTAAATGTGTGAATACAAAGATAATATCAGAGTACCATGGTGAGTCTATATAGGCCTCATTGATCAATGGAGTCGCCATCTCCTCCTGGTCATCTATTTGTGCAATGAAATTTATATATAAAGAATTACAATTGGATTCAACCATCAATCTGGCTAAACCCTGTCCTTTAATGAGCTTTGTTGGTTTGATTTCCAGATCGTATTCAAGGATAGTGGCAATCCACTTTCCTCTCCTACTATCAGGTCCATCTTGTGTCAGAATATCTTTGATTACAACATTGGGAACATATGCAATGATGTGGGAATAGAGTATGTAAACTCTAAAGTCCTTTATGGCTTTAACCAAGGCTAAAGCCTGCTTTTCCATTATATTGTATTTCAGAGGTGCATCTCTAAGGGCTTTACTAAAAATGCAATTGGCTGTTCAAAACCTTGGTTGTTTTTCTACAGAAGAACTGCAGCTATGGTATGTTCAGATGCAAAGGAAAAGATTATGAATCCTTTGTATAATCTGGGTTGATGAGGATTGGTGCTTTTTTCAAGGCCTATTTTATGGATTCGAAAGATTTTTTGGCTTTTACATTCTATTTTATTACAGAGTCCTTTTTAAGCATATTGTTGAGTTCTTTTATGATTTCAGCTAGGTTAGAGATAAATCTTCTTAAAAAATTGATTTTACCCAAGAACGCTTAAAGTTCTTTTATGTTCCTTGGTGGTTGAATGTTCAAAATGGCTTCAATTCTTGCAGGATCTATTCTGATGCCTTCTTTGGGGATTATGTGTCCTAACAGTTTTCCTTCTTCTAGTCTGAAAAGAGTCTTTTTAGGGTTTAAGGATATACCATATTTTCTACACTTGATAAATACTTGTCTCAGGTGATCCAAGTGTTCATCATTTGCTTTTGAAAAGACAGTAATATCATCAAGATAGATAACTAAAAATTCATGGATTTCCTTAGCAAAGATAATATCCATGGCCCTTTGAAAAGTGGCTCCTGCATTTTTCAATCCAAAAGGAATTTTCACATACATGAAAGTGCCCCAAGGAGTGGTAAATGAAGTTTTAGTTTGATCATATTTATGAACTAGAATATGATTATAACCAGAGAAACCATCTAATAAATAAATTCTTGAAGAACCTGCCACCCTCTGCAAAATATGATCCATTTTAGGTAAGGGGTAATTGTCTTTCAAGGAAGCTTTATTGAGATTTCTAAAGTCTATACATAGTCAAATTTCTCCTATTTTCTTTCTAGTGGGCACTTAATTAGAAACCCAATTAGAATACTTGACTGGTGCAATTATTTGTGCATCAAACATCCTTTTAACCTCTTTTTCAATTAAAGGTAACAAAATTGGATTAATCCTTCTTAATTTTTGTTGAAAAGGTTTTTGATTTTCTTTCAAAGGAATCTTATGTTGAATTGTGTCTTTGTTGTAAGTTTTCAGATCTTCGTAACCCCATGCAAAAACATCTTGGTATTCTTTCAAAAGTTCTATATATTTAACCTTTTCTTCTGATAATAAGGACTTTGATAATTTGATAATTTTTGATTTTTCATTTGTTCCTATGTTACACTCTTCTATATCAGACTTGACTGGTTCCATTTTTGGCCTTTTGGGCACATCATTGGAATCAAACAAGTCTTCTAAGGGAGTTAAAACTCTGGGTAAAATGTTATGTTTTAAATCTATCAAATCGGGTTCATCTTCCATAATTTCCTCTATATCTACTTTTTCCAAGTCATCCATGTCACTTTGATTAAATATAGTAGGTCTATCAAAATTATGTACTTCTAAATCATCTATTTGACAAAAAATTGAATCAATGTTACAAAATGAATCTATATTACAATCATTATCAATTTGGAAATTCTGAAACTCTCCCTCATTGTTCAAAAAATGATAGATTTGTTCATCTTCTGAGAAAATTTTCCAGTATTTTACATTATCTGAGACAATAGGTCTATGTTTGATTTCAACAGTGTATTTTTGTATTGGTGAAAATGGAAGTTTGCAAGTACTGGAAAAGGTTGCTAAACAATGGGCTTGAAAATTCTGTTTCCTAGGAATAATGGCAAACTTGCTTTCTAACAAATCTTCAACCAAATCTTTTGCCGTGTCCCTATATCTGGCTAATATGGGATTGTGGACAGAGTATTCTGCGTTTATTTGCTTGATAATTAACTCCGAATCTACCATGACCAATATCCTTTGACCTCCCAATTTTCTAATGATTTGAAGACAGAAGATTAAAGTCTCATACTCAACCATGTTATTGGTACATTTGAAATTCAATCTAAAGGCATGCCCTTGGGAATGGCTAGTTTCAATGTTGGTGATCCATACACTAGCTCCAACTCCTAATTTATTCACTGATCCATAAAAATACAAATTCCATAAAGCTTCACGGCCAATGTAATCCTCCATTATTTTAGGCTTTATATTAGTGAGTTCAATTTGGATATTATTATGATCAGAGTTACAGAGAATAAAGGAATCAAGATCAGTAGGAGTTGAATAGATTGGGTAATTGGTAGGTCTTTCGACACTGCTGATCATAAACTTCATTAAGGTTTCTCTGTAAAGATTTTTGGGCTATCCAAATACCGAGATAGTGGCATAACTCATGTCAAGTTGTAGAGATCCTTGCAACTTTGCTCCCCATGAGCGAGAAAGAAGCATGCCATATTTTGGCGGGATGTCAGCTACCACAACATCCATGATCATGATTTTACCAAGATATTGGACCAAGTTAACACACAAATATTTAATAATCCTATGCATTGGACTTTACTTGAATCAAATGATAATAAATCTTTATATGGCCAGGTTATGTCTAGATTCAGGGTTTCCATTATTTCTTTGGGCATTAGATTATGGGAAGCTCCAGTATCTAACATTGCATTATGTAATATCTGATCATGGATAGTAAGACTTACGTAAAATGGAGGTACTGACCCATCTAAATGATTACCATCTACATTTGGTCCAAATATTAATTCAGGTCTATCATCACTCATATTAATTGTGTCCTCATTTTCATTTACATTCAATGTTTCAGTAATAATAGATCTGTACAAGTCATTTTTAGCCAATTTAATTAAGGGAATGACTATCTTCAACTTAGATATTTCAGATTGAATGTTAAATGTTGACTGAGATTTGATGGCTTGAATTAATTCATCTTTTGGAATATTAGTTTGGGATGATTTTTCTCGAGTTTCAGCAGTTTTAACTTTAGCTTGAGATTTTCTTTTATCTTCTGTTTGTGTGTCCTGATTTCTGATATCTTTGATTATTTTTTTAGGAACAGTTTGAGTGTTAGTAGATGCTTTGTCAGATCTGGAATTTTCAGTAGAAGATTTAGGATTTAATGATTTTAAGTCAGTTGGATTCTTTTTTGGATCAGTAACTGTTGCTGAATTTGTGGCCTTTGTGGTATTAGCCTTTTGGGCATCTTTGGAGGATTGAGCCACCTCATCAGTGATATCTACAATCTTTGGATTAGGTTTCTTTTTAGGACTGGGTGGGTTCGAATTTTGTTTATTTTCTTTGGGAAGAATCTGCAAAAGTTTTTTTTTGGGAGCCTCTATATTATTTTTGTTTTGATTTTGTTGAGTTGGAGCATTGTTTTTTGTAGTAGGCTCATTCATTTTCTTGCCCCTAAGGTTATATTGGCTGTGAATTTCATTGATTGTGAAGTCATAACCTTGCTTATAGTCAAAGGATTCACCAGATTCCACTTTGAATTGTTATAGCTCAAAGAGTTCCTGATCCTCCTGAGTGAGGAAAATTTTATTGCTTTCATCTATCCCCATTACTATGTTGATGCATTCCTTATCCTCAACATTGTTTTGAGAACTTTCAACAAAATTCTCTTGGAATGGGGGCCTAATGTTTTGATCTGGGGAGGTTTCTTTACCTTTCCCAGGATTGTTGTTTTTTCTGTAGTTGGGATTTCTGATTTGGGATTGATTATCCCATTGCAGTTTCCTCTCAATGTGGTCTAATCTCTCAACTACTTTTTCTAAAGTTCTGTTAATAAAATCAAATTTACCATCTAAGCTTGAATTCTCTTCTTTGATGGTGACCCTCCTCTCATTTCTAAGTCTGGCTTTTTTGGCAAGGATATTGATTTCTACACCAACAAAATTCAGTTGCATTTTTTCTAGGGTCTCTTCATCTCTTTCTCTAATTTGGTAGGCCATGTCTACATCAAAACAATTAGGGAATTTGAGCAACACGGAACATGGAGTGGGTTTAAGGTCTGCAGGAATATAATTGTAGATACTGTTGTATCTAGTGCAAAAGTCTTGGACAGAATCAGTGGGAGTTCTTTTAACAACATCAAACTCGGATAATATTTGTAGGGGATTATTTTTATTTTCCCATTTATTTAGGAAAGCTCTATGAAAGGCAGCTAATTCTGCTATACTACCAACACCTAAATTTCTAAACCATGTTTTTACTTCTCCAGTTAAGCTTTGTGAAAACAACCTCATTCGGACATCAGATTCATCTATCTTGTAAATTTCCCAAAAATTATTCATTTTGGTGACATGTTGTTATGCAGTAATTTGTGAACAATTATCAAATAATGGGATATCCTTTTGGTAATTTTGGGGTATGTCATGGAGGTTTTGAGGTAAGACCAGGGGAGCATATCTGGCTGCCATGGATTGGATTTTTGCTAAACTGGGAGGTACAATAGTAGTGGCAGGGATAGTGCTGGTTATAACAGTAGATGTGCTGAAGGCTGTACTTGAAGAGCTTGGAAAAGGGGATGAAAAATAAGTGGTATGTCTAGGAAATATAGATGAAGTGCTTATGAAGCTAGTGGGTGCAGTGGTAGTGGATGTAGTGGACTGAGTAAATGATGGAAATACTATCCTAGGTTGCACAGGAAACTCAAGAATGAATGGTTCTATGGATGAAGTTGCAGTGGATTGAGGGTATGATGAATATATGATCCTAAGCTGCAAAGGCAACTCAGGACTAACAGGCTTTGGGGGTGAACTGATAGTGGAATCTATAAATGAAGTGGCAACATACATAGTAGAATCTGCTGCTGGAAAAACTGTGGTGTATAGTTGAGAAACTGGAGGTTTAAATTGAGATAAAAAATTAGCTGATTTAATAGCTTCATCAATGTATTTAATTTGTGTAACACTTACCCTTTCTACTGGACTTTGAATTTCAGTTTTGTCTGATTTTATAGGTGCTGAAATAACTTTCTGTTTCTCATTCACAAAAGAAGTAAAAACAGGATCTATAACAGTTTCCTTTAAATCAGTTTCCGACTTATTTCTAAATAATGAATTTTTAAACTTGAAATCAAAATTTATATCTGATAAGCTTATTAATTCTTTGGGTAAGGAATTAGCCTTTCTCAGTGGCACTTCAGTTTCTAAACTAAAAATCTGTTTTTTCTTTTTTCCTATTTGGTCGGATTGTCTACTATATCTGCAGGGTTGGGATCAAGGTTGGATCTAGTATAATATACTTTCTTGGGAGCCAGAATGAGTATTGTATAAATACCCACAACCTTTAAACTTAACCTTAAAGTAGAAGATATATTTAAAATAAAATAAAAATCTTCCTCTAAGATTAAACTTAAAACTGGAGAGTGGTTAGTTCCCCAGTATGGTTGCCAGTATGTTATCACCCTAGTAATTATCAGGTCATGGGATTTTGATTTATAGTTGAAGAAAACTAGGGGTAACCAAGAACCTCTTTTGAAATCTAGAATCTAGCCTTCCTAAATTCCGGAGAGGGATCTCTCCTCAAGATTTAGCTTGATTTTTGTTATAATATTTTAGGTTAGGTATGATTGGACAATTGGTTTGTTTTGAATTTTTGGTGGGAATAAAAGGTACTTAAAGGTAAACCACATAGGGATCTACCAGACCATTGGGCTATGGAGTCAACTTCTTGGCAAGCAGAGCTAGGAAATAAGGTCAAAAGAGAAAATGTACTAAGGGTAGGGTAGATGTCCTTCAAAGGGTTTGGAATAGGCTTTTTGATGAAATGGAAAGATCTGAACAAAAGGGAAATGAAGGATCCTTAAGTTACAGAAGTGAAGATGAAAGAAAGGGGTCAAACAGGGACTAAGAGGATTTAAGAATTCTTAAAGTCCTGTTATCAGTAGAAAACATATCATTAATTAACTAGTAAAAAACAGGGAGCTTTTAACACTAATCCTGTTTAAGCCTTCCTAGTCAATCATTTAAGATAGAAAATATATAAATGTATGTATGGAAATTTGAAAGATAAACAGTGAAAACAGGAAAATACTTGACTTATCTGATCAGCACAAGAATCCTGAGTTATGATGTCTGTTTGACTTAGTTCCAGTCTGCGCTTTACAAATCAACTCACACAAACTCTAATGTATTCAGCAAAAATGTCTATAGTAGTCTTGACAATTTTATTCCACACCAAAATACTTCAAAAATTGAAGTATTTATACAAAAATTATTACAAAATATCTGAGAGACATGTAGGAATATCTCTAGGAAAAATAAAGATTATTACAGAAAAAAGAGGGACAGCTGCAAAACAAACTGGCAAGCTGTCCTCTTGTCAAGGAAAATAAAACTGATTTATCTTATCAAAATTTGATTTGTTTCTTTGTTGTATATGCTTGCTGGCACGTGGAAACAATATCTTGTTAGAAGATAGCTTGGAAGACACTCTTTCCATTTCACATTCTTTAACTTGTGCTTTATCTCTGATACTCATTATTGTTGTGTAACCAGCTTCAAAAATAGAAGAAAAGAGATATCAACGCCTTAGAAATAAGCCACTTCGAGGGGGAAACCTCCAATACATTAAATAAATGCACAATTCTTGGATGATACAAATGAACAAAACCTCCTTCTATATATAGGAGTCCATGGGGCCACAATATAATCCTAGTGGGGCCACAATGTAATCCTAGCCGACCTAACAATAATAATGTAAGGGCACAATAATAACAATATGGGGGTTACAGGGTACAATAATAACAATAAGGGGGGCTACACTAACATAATAAGGGGCTATACTATTAATATAGGGACTTAACATGCCCCTCTCCTTCAAACAAGTGTTGTCCTCAACGCTTGATTATTTCTTGATGCTTATGTATAAAATTCTCATCCTCCCATGTGAAATATTTTACAGGAAAGTTCTTCCACTTGTTGAGATACTCTGAAATTGATCGTACTTGTTGAGTTCTTGTTTCTATGACTACTTCATAACTTCTTTCGATGTGATGTTGATCTTCCTGTTGTTTCATTAGATTCTGCACCAAAGTTGGGTTATCCTTTGAGAGTTGGAGAACTTGTTGTTGATGCTCGTTGTGATCTTCCACTAATTTATCATCCATATTAGCTATTATTTGATCCTTCAAACCATCCAAATTAGCCTCCATTTCTGCTTTTAAACCATCTATTTCATCTTCGATTGCTCTTCGTAAGATCGAAACTTGTTGCACTTGGTACCATAATTTCGATATCTCATACTGCAATTCTTCCTCTTCATGCATCATTGTATAGATTTCTGAGGGCTTAATGGGTATGGAATTATTTTTTTGGAGGCATTATATAACCCAATTCTGATAAATATTCTTCAATATGCCCTTGGAATCACTTCAAACTGCTTTTTCAAACAAACGTTATGCAATTTTAAAAAACAAATACACACCTTTTTCTTGCTTTTGAGGAGCTCAATATTGAAATTGGATTATCTCTATGATTTCAGCACTTCAATATTTGAATTTCGGTACCGACGTGGCCCTCTAAATTATCCTTTGAATGCCACAGGTCTGACCTGATTTGGATTCTCCAAGACAAAGTTGTGTCCAATCTCCCACAATGACCTAATTTTGGACTGGTTCAGTAGAGCGAACTTGTACGACTTGCCACGTGTCACTGTTTCGTCCTTTGTCTCTGAAATTTATAGCCAAGAAACTAAAGTTCGTGTATTTGCAACCAATTTTTATGGCACTCCAATCCGATCCCCAGAGAGAGAGTTATTGAAATTTTCCCACGATCACCTCTTTGAGATGAAATTCAAGAGCCTGAAAAAGCACTACCTTCCACAGATCATATCTCCAAAAATATTACGAACCAAGCTCTGAAATTTTTTGACGAAGTTCCTCAAGATTTCAGCTTTGCACCATATGAATTTCAGATTCTGAACCTTCGTAGAAAAAAAATTATAGCGAAAATTCCACGATGACCTGTTTAGGAGCTTGAAAAAAAAAACCTAACTTCCACAGATGATATCTCCGAAAATATTGCGAACCAAGCTCCTAAATTTTTAGACAATCTTCCTCAGGATTTCAGCTTCGTACCCTAAAAATTTCAGCTTCTAAAACTTCGTAGAAAAAAAGTTATAGCGAAAATTCCACGATGACCTGTTTGGAGCAGCGAAACCCTAGAATCCAAAGCTCTGATACCAAATGTTGGGTAACCAACTTCAAAAATAGAAGAAAAGAGATATCAACGCCTTAGAAATAAGCCACTTCGAGGGGGAAACCTCCAATACATTACATAAATGCACAATTCTTGGATGATACAAATGAACAAAACCTCCTTCTATATATAGGAGTCCATGGGGCCACAATATACTAGTGGGGCCACAATAATCCTAGCCGACCTAACAATAATAATGTAAGGGCACAATAATAACAATATGGGGGTTATAGGGGTACAATAATAACAATAAGGGGGGCTACACTAACATAATAAGGGGCTACACTATTAATATAGGGACTTAACAATTATGCTGTTTTATTACTGTTTGACTGCTGTAAAATGAAGAATAACCCGCAGTAAAAAGTGTTTTGACTGATACTCTTTGACTCTGATTATTACCCTAATACACTTTAACTGCAAATATTACCCTTTAGGCAACAGTAATATTATGCTTTTCATGTAATTTTCTGCTCTTGTTTACAAACTTTTATATCAAATCAGTGAATTCTTGCCATTGTTCTGCAGTGGGAATTCTCATTTTCTTCAATTTATTGTAGCTCTCATCTGCCTCTGTGTACTTAGCAAAGTTGGGCTTGACAATGAAGATGTGTTTAATCTCATTTTGTAGAAAAAACAAGTTCTCAAAATATTTCAAAATAACTTTGCCAGTTGGGGAACCTTGTGGCAGAGTCTTATTTACCTGTTCTTTGGCATATGCTCTTATCTTCTTGTCATACTCTGTCTGAACCATTAGTTTTTCATTGAAGCAATGAATGTCTGGAAGGCCTGCTTGTGTTAATATAGTGTATTTGGCCAAGAACTTTGTTATTGACAAGTTCATGTCTTTGCTTCTTTCCTCCAAATTGTTCATCATATTCCTTTTGTTTAGGACTTTCTTGATTTGTAGTATGCTCTCAGTCCTATCCTGAATTTTCAGCTCTTCAAGCTCTTCTCTATTTTTGTTGTTTAAAAATGTAATTAGTTTCAAAGCTTGAGAAGGTTTGTCAGTCAGTTCTTCTTTTGTCTTCTGAATTTCTATTTGTGCTGCCTTGAGTAAATCCTTCTGTTCATAAATGATTTGGATTGAAGGCCATTGTAGATGTATGCCTTGAATTATGTTGTTCCAAAGATAGTTCTTGATATATGATATCTGTTCACTGAGATTGACCTGTTTCTGTAGAATATTTACCTGCTCTTGAAGTCTGTTTGCTCTCTGCTCATGTCCCTTGGATGTAATCAATGCATCTCTATTTGATGTTTCAAGATTTTGGATGGTGCCTTTCAAGTTGATTATCTCTTTATTCTTTAGGGACATGTCTTCCATAGCCTTTACTATGTCAGATGTTTCACCTGTTTTATTTACTTGTGATGTAGATGATGAAGTGGCAGAAATATATTTAGATGTAATTGACACTGCAGTTGCCAATACTCCTTTTGGTGCTAAATGTTCTCCCAATGTAGAAGGAACAACAATACTGACAGTTGGAATGACTGTAGGAATGGAGACTTCATGTGATTTTTTCAATGTTTCATTTTCCTTCATTAGAATTTTTGTCTGATTCTCCATTTCTTTGATCTGAGCTGTTATCTTTAAAACTAGCTGCATTAATTCATATTTCTTTGTTTTCTCTTGAAGAATTTCTTTAGCCTATGGGTGTTCACTCTGTGGAAGTTTAAGTTGCTTTCTGAAGGCAGCAATATCTTCATTCTTTTTCCTTATGAGAGTTTTAGCAACTTCGATATTGGAGGGATCCACTCCAATTTCTATCACCAAATCTTCTAAATATTTGATCCTCAAATCCTTAGCATGTAGAGATGCTTTATCTAATTTCATTTGAGTTTGTAAATTAGATATAGTATTTTGAAGCATGGTAGCATTCATGGTTTTGTTAACTACCTTTGAATACAACATTTCTGAAGCACTTCTATGAAACTCTATTTGGTCAAGTTCATGTATGGTATCTGCATTTACTTCAAGCTCTGTTTTTCTGTAATCTGCAGCTGAATTTGGGTCTGTAACCATTGGCTGGAGAAAAGACATAATCATTTTATTTTTTAAATAATTAAAAGATGTCACAAGTTTGTCTTTGTCTCCTGGTTTTTCTTTAAGGAGTTTAGAATAAACCTCATTCTTAATTTCCTCATTTTTTTTCTCTGATCTGCTTGAAATTTTTCTGGATGTCAAAATCCGTTTCTTCTGCTGCTCTAGTAGAGGAGGGAGCTTCTGTATTTATCTATGTTTCAACCATTTCTTTGCCTTTTCCTTGTGATAGTACTTGCTCATTCTGAATTTCTTTAAGTGTTTCATTGACACGTATTGTGGCTTCATCATCTGTTTGTTGATCATTGTCATTTGCTTGATCTTCATTGTCATCTATCTCTATGGCCTTTTCTTCTTCTACAATAATCATTCTGGCCTTCTTGCTGAAAATTGTCTTAAATTTATTTTCTATAATGGTTTCTGCTAAATAGCCTTCTTCTTTTATGGGTCTTTTATTGGACACTTCTGCTTGTTTTCCAACTGTAATCACCTGTGTACTATCCATCTGTTTTTCCTGCATGTTATCTGTTTGCTTTTCCTGAATATCATCAATCAATGTGTTTGCAACCCATTCAATCTGATTAACATAGTTTTCAATTTGTAGCTTTGAATAATGGAGGAATGGAGTTAACTTACACTTGACCCTGAGGTTACTTATAACACCTCGAGGGTCATAATTACAGTGAAATTCTTTCTTAGAATTTAAATTCTAATGATTTTCTGACTATCTCTCTCAAAGCATCTCTGCTATTGACTATGAAGGGGCCAATTTGAATTTTTAGCTTGAACTGTGCTTTATTTTTGGAAGTTATGAAATTCACTGCATCTGCATTTAAGATCTGTCTTAAGTACTCCAAAGAAAAAATCCTGGTAGTTAGAAACTTGGGTAATTTGTAAGGAGCCAGGAGTGCACCATACACTCTGATTTCTGTGTGATTTTCGTACAAATACCAGTCTCCTAACTTACAGTTTTCAGAAAACTGTAAAATTCTTTTGATGTCTTCATTAATCCTTGGTGTCTCTGCTTTGTTCAACAAACTCATGGCAGGTTTAATAAACAAATCATTGAAGTCCTTGTAGCTGTATTCATTGCTTTTTTTCCTGTGTAGAGAAGTCCAGAATATCACTGAAAGAGGTTTACCTTCCACATCCATCTTCTGTAATGCAATTGGGAAATTGTTTGCCTGAAAAAATAGGAAGAGATGTAACAGATAAGATGAATATTTGAATACTCCTTCCTCATGTAATTTAGTCAACTGATAATGCATATTATCAACAATGATTTTGGCAAAGTTGAAGACTAGTTCTGGATGTTGTCCTGGAGACAAGGTAGAGAGGAAACCTAGAATGGAGGCATTTGTAAACTCATCATTAACATAGCCTAGAATGAATGAAAGCATGGAAATGATTTGTCTAGAGCCCTCAGGGAAATAAAAAGTGTCATAAGGTAGATTTACCTTAGGAAGGTTAACATGATTAGGCATGAAGTTTTGAAGGATCATAAACTTCCTAGGGAAATCCAAGTCTAAATACATCTGAGTCAAATCTTTAATGGACAATGATACTGCTCCTGGATCGTGGCTTAGTTGGAGCATATCATTGATGGCTTCAGCAGTTATGTAAAACATGAACTCATTATTTTTGTTTACAATACATCTCTGGTCAGGGATATAGTGTAACTGACATAACCTAATGAAATATTGAGCTTGATGGGTGATGGGAACCACATATTTAAGCAAGTTGGAGTCCCATACAGGTATATCATTTTCCACTTTCTTCACAAATTTCTCATGACACCACCTATGTTCTTCAAGTAGATCGAACTCTAAGGTAGCATCAGCAATTCTATAGTCTAAATCAATCAAGGGCCTGTTCTCTTCAGAGGTGACAGGTGGCTGCAAAGGTCTAGATACTTCAGTGGAATCTGTAGTTAGGGCAGGAGTAGGTTTATTGATGTTTGAAGGTTTAGGGTTTGGAAGCTTGCTGGAGGCAGGCTTCTGAGGTTTGGGACCTCCAATCCTAGGAGTGACCTGCTTTTTTGTCATTTTGAATAAAACTAAGCAAGATTAGACTGTTTGCTTTGTTTATTTTAGAAGGCTAATTGAGCTGCTTTAGGAAAAATTCAGAATCTGGGTGACGGTTTTAGGATGAAAATGCAGATTTACAATGTGCAGAGGACTGGAAAGGGATTTTAATGGCTTATTCTGTAATCCAAATGGATTTTAACTGCAAAAATAGTTTTTGGATGGTCAAAAAGTCGTTAAAATTGAATAAGGCGGAAGTGGAAAATTCTAAGAAAATTTTGATAGGGTTCCCCCTGTTTCTTCAAGGTTTGAATACTTTCAGATGAGTAATTTCGGTTTATATATTCAAAGTTGTTTAATTTTTTTCTTTGAAATTAATAATTTTCAGGTCAGATTACTGAAGAATACCTTGAACAGGTATGATTGCGGTCGAAGAGGGTTTCCGGGTTTATACCAGTCTTCAAACTGGTCGCATTTGCTTGATAGAAGGCATGGAGAGTATTCGACGGTGAATTTCAGAGGGGAAATGGCTTTAGAACGACAAATTGGTTCAAAAAAGGCTCTGCAATGGTGTCTGTGAATGATTTCTCAAAGGATAAAGGCGTAAAGGTATGCAAATAATAAAAACTAAGGTTAAAATATTAAGTTTTATCGATATGCAGAGTATTAATTACAGGTCAAGCTCAAATGGCGGGAGTGGTTTTTGCATTGAAGGTGAAACCATTAGTGGTTATCGCATTGCTCCTGGGCGGTAAATGGTTTTTCACTTTTGGAATGTGATCCAGTAGAAATGAGACACGTAGCAGATGGTGGTTTCATGAAACAAATTTTATCGCATTATTTTTTACAAACTTTGTCCGATCACTTTTGCTGTGCGATATGAGATCCGCACAGTCGGATCTGACTCCATGATGCGAATGGTCGGGATGCATCGGGAAGCTGCGGGACAAGGGAAAGTGGGACCCAGGTTTAATATCATCCGTTGATTTTGATAGGGATGATCGACGGTTAATAATTAACGCGATGGGAATGGTGGGGCATGAAGGTTGGTTGTCGCGTTTAATTAGATTCGTAGGATTAAAAAGATTAAGGATGATCGACGGTTGAGGTTGAACCCGAGGACGCTATGAAAATGGAATGGATAATGGGTTTCTAATATATAAAATGAGTTTGTATATAGAATGGGGCGGGTCTAATAAAGGTTTAACCAAGGGTCAGAATTTATATGAAACATGAGGTTTCACGTATTATGAAGGGGAAAAGGCTTAAGGAAAAATAAGCTTGGGATTTTAACCTTGGGTTAAGGGTAATCGGGAAAGGGAATAATGATGTAAGTATTTTTGTGTGTTGTTTTAAATACACAAAATGTAAATAAAATTCGCCTTTTGTATTATTTTAACTTTATTATATAGTTTTAGATTGCAGAGGGGTCTAATAACCATAGGAGAAAGAGGTATATTTTTATAGGTAGTTTTATGTCAAAGGGGTAATTTCGGGATGTTATTTCAACATGTGATTAATATCTTTGACACAAAAGCATATAATAAGGGGTTTTTTTTTGGATATTAAATAAAAAGAAGTTATATTAATAGGACTAGGATGTTTAATAGGGATTTAATAAAATAGGTTAAGTGTTAATATGAAAAGAGACAATGAATACTCAAAATTTCATAAATAAAAACAAGGGAAAGTGAAAATTAGAGTAAAGCTTCATTTTCATAATTCATTCACTTTTACTTGGTATATCATGTTTTTTGAGGGTTTTATGCTTTGTAAAATGGGGGAAGTTAATTAAATGGGCCTTTATGTAACATTTAAGCAAGAAAAGAGTTCTTACTTATGAAGTAAAATGGTGATGAGTTCATGGAGGGGTAAATGATGAAAATTTCCAGGATTAATATAGAAACTTAACATTTTCAACTAGTTAGTCATTGAGCCTTGGCTCCGGTCCCAACAGAAGTCGAGGAAATGCCTTGAGCCTCTTTGACTGATAATTTAGAATATCAAATTGCTATGGGAAGGGGAAATTAGTTATTTATATCCTGGTGAAATATATTTACAATGATGTTTCCCACCTTCTTCTACCTACCCAGTCATTATCTTATAACATTTTTTCTTCTATTTTGATCAGGTGCATTTGAACTAGCAACCTTACAACCTTTTATTATTTTTTGAAAGCAGTAAACTATCTAATTCTACACTTATTTCCTCCAAGAATCGTGATTAAACTGTTGGATTTTTTTATTCTCTACCTAATTACTGAATTGTCATGATTAAACTGTATGACAATTCTTTATTCTCTATCTACAACATTTGAAATTGAAAGATGATAAGTCAAGATTAAATTGTTCAACTCATCAAAAATTATGGCATTCATTGACACTCTGCCATAATCAACTGCAAAAAGTAGAAGTAGTGGCACTTAGACTTGCACACTTTCATGTTTTATTCATCTTTTTTCTGTTGCGGTATATTATTTTTCTAAGTCCTTTGATTTTTCTTTTAGGACTTTTTACCCTCTTTTTGATTTTTTATTTTTTTACAAAATATGGGAAAATAACTTGTAGAAAGTAAATTTTGTACATATTTACAAGACTACCATCAGTCAAGTCAAAATTATGAATCCTATATTTATAGGTTACTAACATATGGTACGCCACGTAATTATTCACGGTTTGAGAGATATTCATGTTTGAAGTTTGTAACCCCAGTTAGTGGGATAAAACCCCATGGGGTTGTGGCATGGGTCATTGAAAAGTCATAATTAATATTTTTTAAGCTCCTAAAATCCTTCCCATGTTCACTTGTTGAAGCCCCTCTCAACCTATGCATTTATATAAATTGTGATCGTCATATCCTCCTTATGTAGGGATTTCGCTATCTGAAAATGGTAATTGTGGAATTTTCGCTCTATATTTTTTTATACAAAGATTCAGAAGCTGAAATTTTTATAAGGTGAAGCCAAAATCCTGACGAAGCTCCTGTAAAAATTTCAGATCAAGGTGCACAATATTTTTGGAGATATGATCTGTGGAATTCAGTGTTTTTGTAGGCTCCTGAAATTCATCTCAAAGAAGTGACCTTGGGAAAATCGTCATAACTCTCTCTCTGTGTATCGGATTGGAATATTGTAAAAAGAGGAAGATAGTGAACGGAATTTAGTTTTCTCTCTATCAATTTTAGAGCTGAATAAAGAAACAGTGGCACATGGCATGACGTACATGTTCGCTCTACTGAAACAGTCCATAATTAGGGAATTGTGACAGATTGGGCGTAAATCTCTCTTGAAGAATCCAAATTGGCTCAAACCTGTGGCATTGGAAATAAAACTCAAAGGACTACTACAAGACCGAAAATAAAATATTGGGGATCTGAAATAGCAAAGATACACCAGATTCAATATCGAGCTCCTAGAAGGAAAGAAAAAGCTAGATCAAGTGTTGTCAAGGGCTGCAAAGGCACATACTTTCTAGGGCAGCAAAGCAAAGCAAGGTTCAACAGAGGGTAGCATGATAAGAGCAACAATCAAGGTGCAAAACAATTTCAAGGAGTTCATTGCATGAAGTCTTCAAGTGGGAAGCACTGCATACAATCACTGTAAAGGTATCATTGTACTAAGTCATTGTAAATAAATTATTGTAAAAAATTGTACTAGTGTCTATCTGCCAAGAGTTGAAGAGGCAGTGTTGGGAGGTCTAGGATCATCATTAGGTGGTTGTGTCATAGTTGGGGTTATGTTCTAGTGTGTCTTCTTCTTCTACATCATTCTATATCATTTTAAAGTGGACCATTTTCCTTGGTACGAGAGTCCATTCTTCTTTTATTCTTCTATAGGGTGGTAGGGTGGTGCTAGGCTAGTGCATGAAGTCATCAATAGGTTCAAGCCCGTGAAAAATTTAGGGTGTTAGGGTGGTGCTAGGGTGTTTTGTAGCTCATTGGGTGTTAGGGCATCCGTTCAGTTGACTACTAAAGAATCTCGGGTGTTGGAGCATCCGTTTAGTTGACTACTGAAGAATCTCGGGCGTTGGAGCGTCCATCCAGTGGGAGATGGAGAAGAATGCTTTTCTAGATTATAGGAAGTTGGTGCTTTATTTTCAATTGGATTTGAATATTAAAAAATTATTAGAAAATAATTAAGTGGTTTTTGTCCCGGAGAGGGTTTCCACCTTAAAAAATGTGTGCATTTGTGTTCCTTTTGTTTACTGCTATCATGGTACAAACAATGATAATAATTGAAGATTAACTAATGCTCTAATTGAAAGGAATACTGATTCACCCTCACTCTGAGTATTTCCAACAATTGGTATCAGAGCTTGGTTCCTTCAATAACAGTTTAACCGCTGGAAGGAGGTCATGGAGCATACCAAGAATGGTGTATCTCTGTTCAATGAAAATAATTATGCACTCTGGAAAGGAAGAATGGAGGTCTATCTCTTGGCGCAAGGTTACGAAGTATGGGACACTGTTCAAAATTGATTTACACCAACCACAGATGAACAAGGAAAGAAGATTTTGGTAAATGATGCAAAAGCAAAGAATATTATTATCGGTGGACTTATTGAATCTGCTTATCATAAGGTGTTGAGTTGTAAAACCACCAAAATTGTATGAGAGAAGCTTGAGAATATATATGCAGGTGATTCAAATTTCAAAGAAGCAAAGCTTCAAATCTATAGAGAAAAATTTGAGCAACTCAGAATGAAAGAATATGGCAACATTGCTGCATACTTCCAATATGTTGATGAAATAACCAACACTTTGGAAGGATTGGGAGAGCCAGTTGAAAAGAAGACTATTATACGAAATATTCTTAGAACGTGACCAGGGAAATTCAACCCAAAGGTATCGGTATTAGAATACAGTGAAAATCTGGAAAAACTCAGCAAAGAGGAATTACATAGAGTTCTAATAGCATATGAAATGATACTTGATGAAGAAGAGGGTACTTTGCATCTAAAAACCACATTCGTTGCATCTAAGAAAATCAATCAGGACAAACAACCTTCAATTGAAAATACATGCATCTATAAGTTTGAAGAAAAGGGAGATGATGAAGAAGGTGATTCAGATGAAGAATATGCTTACTTTACGAGAAAGCTAAAAATTGGTAAGGGAAAATTCAAAGGTAAACTTCCATTGATATGTTTCGGTTGTGGTGAGGTTGGGCATTTCGCAGCAAAATGTCCGAAAATAAGTGATGGAAACTCAAAAGGAAATAAAGGCTTTAAGAAATTCAACAAGCAAGGAAAAAATAAAGGATCCAAAAGGAACTTTATCTCTAAAGAAGATAGCTCATTATCCGATGAAGACAGTGACAACAAAGAAGAAGCCAATGAGAAAGTATTGTTTATGGCCAAGCACAATAAACAAGAGCTATAAAACAACAAAGAAGAAAGGTTGACCATAGAAGAATTTTCTGAGGAGGTAATCAGGCTTATAAAAGAGCTCAAGGCCGAGAAGATTCGTTCCAATACTCTTGAAGAACAAGTTCAAGGTCTCAAAATTGAAGTTGAAGAACACAAATGTATTGAAGAGTCACTTCAAAAGAAGTTGGAAGAAAGCAACCAAGAAAGGGAAGCATTAGAAGCTGAAGTAGTCTCGCTACGTAAGGAAGTGAAGAAGGGAAAAACTGTCCAAAACTATGCCAACAACTCAAGGGCATTGGAAGAAATCATCAATAATCAACGATCTTACAACGACAAAAATGGTCTCAGTTACAAAGAAGAAGAAGCAGGACCTTCTACAACAAAATACAATGAACCTATGAGATCTGACATGCATGTAGACTTCATTGGACAAGATTCACAAGAACATCCTTGGAAGACGATTCCTAGATGAAGATTTCCATCCAGGTACCAACATATTTTTCATGGCTATTGTTATTCATGTGAAAAATTTGGTCATAAAGTGTAGAATGTCATATGTACCCTAGGAACCAATACAATTCCAGGAGATCCTTCAAATATGAACCTCCTAGGGCTCAAAAAACATCAATAGATTTGAAAATTTAAGAAATAATATGGAATGTTACAAATGTCATAAATTTGGACACATAGCTAGATACTACAGACTTGAAAATCCTCCAGAATAATATTCGAAGCCACAGAACGAACGAACATGGAAGAAGAAGAAGACTAATAATGGTGCTCTCTCTCTCAAGGCTCAAAACAACAAATATGCATGGTTTTTTGATAGCGATTGCTCAACGCATATGACTGGGATAGAAGGAAATTTGTATCCTTGAAAGAGAAGAAGGATGGAACCATATCCTTTGGAAATGATGGATCTTCAAATGTTATAGGATCAGGTACCGTCGCTCTCGGAAGAAAAGATATTATAGCCAAGAATGTTCTATTAGTTGAAAACATGAATCAAAATCTGCTCAGTGTTGGACAAATGTGTGATCAGGGACACACAATGCTATTCAACTCCACAAAATGTGAAATCATGAAAGGCAGGTATGGTAAAATTGTGTCTACAACAAGTCGAGCTCCAAACGACATATATGTTCTGGATGAAGCAACTAAAGCCTGTCTACTAGCTAAAGAAGATGAAAGTTGGTTATGGCACAAACGAATGGGTCATATAAACTTTGAAAATCTTGTTAGGATAAGAAAAAAGGAAGTAGTACGAGAAATGTCGAAAATCTCAAAACCTTCCAACACACTATGTGAGGCTTGTCGGCACGACAAGTAGACAAAAGTCCAATTTAAAACAGAAGAACAGTTTGCATCACATCCATTGGAATTGATACATAACGGTCTATGTGGTATTGTGAGAACAAAAGGATTAGATGGATAATTATATTTCATGTTGATGATAGATGACTATACCAGGATGACAACCATTAGTTTCCCAAAGAAAAAATCTGAAGCATTTGAGTGCATTAAGATCTACAAGGATTTGGTCGAAAATGAAACTGATTTGAAAGTAAAGTGTCTAAGATCAGACAATGGCGGAGAATTGACTTCCAAATTATTTCAGCAATACTATGAAGAAAATGGAATAAAAAGACAATTTTCAACAACACGAACACCTGAGCAAAATGGAGTTTCTGAAAGAAAGAACAGAACCGTACAGGAAATGGGTAGAACAATGTTGAAGGACTCAAAATTGGATGAAAAATTATGGGTTCAAGCAATTGATACAATAGTCTTCATTATCAACCAAAGTCTTCTCAGAAATAATTGTAACAAGACCCCATATGAATTATGGAAAGGAAAAACAACTAATGTAAAATACTTCAGAATCTTCAGAAGCAAATGTTATATCAAAAGAGAAGATAAAAATTTGGGTAAGTTTGAATCACGTGTTGATGAATGTTAAGTCCCTATATTAATAGTGTAGTCGCTTATTATGTTAGTGTAGCCCCCTTTATTGTTATTGTTGTACCCTTGTAACTCCCATATTGTTATTATTGTGCCCTTACATTATTATTGTTAGGTCGGCTAGGATTACATTGTGGTCCCATGGACTCCTATATATAGAAAGGAGGTTTTTTCATTTGTATCATCCAAGAATTGTTCATTCATGTAATGTATTGGAGGTTTCCCCCTCGAAGTGACTTATTCCTAAGGCGTTGATATCTCTTTTCTTCTATTTTTGGAGCTGGTTTCACATCAATGAAGGTATCTTTGTTGGTTACTCACGCAAAAGAAATGCCTATAAATGCTATAATCTAAGACGAAAACAGATAGTGGAGAGCATAAATGTTACATTTGACGAAGATGGTGTTCTAAGGAATAATGATGAGGATCTAGAAGCTTTGAAACTTGAGACAGAGGCTGAAAAAGACATAGGGAAAATTATAGAACAAGAAGCAACTATCAACCAGGAAGAAGTAAATAATGATCATCAAGATATACTAGAACAACAACAAGAAGCTCCTCCAAAGAGAACAAAAGAATGGATTCAAAAGAACCATCCATCAAATCAAATCATTGGTTCAACATAAATGAAGGTCGACAACTTCGTTCATCACAACAAGCTCACATTGATTTTCTTGCAACCTTTGAGCCTAGTAATTTTGAGGAAGCCAACCAGAATGAACATTGGGTAGCAGCTATGAATGAAGAATTGGATCAAATCGAGAAGAATAACACCTGGGAATTAGTTCCATGACCAAAAGATAAAAATTTCATTTTGACAAAATGGGTGTTCAGGAACAAATTGAATGAAGATGGACAGGTTACCATAAACAAAGCAAGATTGGTTTGCAAAGGCTATGCACAAGTGGAAGGAATTGATTTCGACAAAACATTTGCACCAGTTGCCAAAATGGAATCCATCTGAATGTTGTTTGCCTATGCATGTTCAAGAAAAATCAAAGTCTACCAAATGGATATTAAGTCAACATTTCTGAATGGAGAATTAGAAGAAGAAGTTTACATTGAACAACCTGAAGGTTTTCTACTATCAGAAAAGGAAGACTATGTTTGCAGGTTAAAGAAGGCTCTATATGGTCTCAAGCAGGCTCTCAGAGCATGGTATGCTTGTGTTGATGGATATCTAGGTCAACAAGGGTTCAAGAAAGGTACTGTTGATAGCAATATTTACGTACAAATAGATAAAGATAATTTAACAATTGTTGAGGTATATGTGGATGATATAATATTTGGTAGCAATGATGATCGACTAAGTAAGAAATTTTCTACAAAGATGAAAAGTGAGTTCGAGATGTCTTTACTTGGTGAGATGACATAATTATTAGGGCTTCAAATATCTCAGCAAGAGAAAGGAATATTATATGTCAAGCCAAGTACATCAAAGAAATGCTCAAGAAATTCAAAATGGAAGATTGAAAACCTGTCCTTACTCTGATGGTAACATGTTGCAAATTGAGCATAGACGACTCATCTAAGGATGTGGATAAGAGGTTGTACAAATATATGATTGGTAGTCTTCTATATGTAACAGCCTCCCGGCTGGATGTTATGCAAGCAGTTAGACAAGTAGCAAGATTCCAATCAGCACCAAAAGAATCACATATTATTTCCGCCAAAAGAATTCTTCGATATCTAAAGGGCACAGAAGAATATGGCTTGTGGTATCCCAAGGGTAACAATATCATTATTCAAGCCTTTACAGATGCAGATTGGGCAGGAAGCGTTGATGATCGTAAGAGTACTACTGGAGCAACATTCTATCTAGGTGGTTGTCTCGTATCATGGTTGAGAAAAAAGCAAACCTCAATCTTGTTATCTACAGCGGAAGCAGAATACATTGCAGCGGCATCATGTTGTATTCGAGTCCTTTGGATGAAACAAAATTTGTAATATATTCAAGTACAATTCAGTGAGCCTATTCCCATATTCTGTGACAACACCAATGCCATCAACATCTCCAAGAATCCTGTCATGCATTCAAAAACAAAACACATTCCGATCAAATATAATTTTGTTAGAGAACAAGTCGCCGAAAAGAATATAAAACTTGAGTATGTTGGTAGAAAAGAACAAATCACCGATATCTTCACTAAAAATTTACCTCGTGAAGCATTTGAATATCTTCGCTAGAAGCTTTGGATTCTCCCAAGTTCTCATTAGTTTTTCCTTATTCATAATATAAAGGGGGAGTGGAAGTGTGTACAGGTCCGCAGGATGGTTGTGTGTCAGGGGGAGTTACCCTTTGCCATTTATGTAAAAGGGGGAGAGAATGTTGTAGAAAGAGTTGTCATGATCACGGGGGGAGTACTTGTGTTGCCAACAATGCCAAAGGGGGAGATTGTTGATCAATGGTTGTCCTTGATGTCAACCCAAGCAGCACTAGGGGCTACCCAATATTGGATGGGAATTTTTACCTACAAAATTACGATATTCTAGGTCAAGAATTATTTTGATGGTTTCTACTTGTCGAGATGTTTCTGTTGATATATGGTACGCCACATAATTCTTCACAGTTTGAGAGATATTCATGTTTGAACTTTGTAAACCCAGTTAGTGGGCTTAAACCCCATGGGGTTGTGGCATGGGTCATTGAAAAGTCATAATTAATATTTTTTAATCTCTTAAAATCCCTCCCACATTCACTTATTGAATCCCCTATCAACCTAAGCATTTATATAAATTGTGATCCTCATATCCTCCTTATGTAGGGATTTCGCTATCTAAAATAGGTCATCGTGGAATTTTCGCTCTATTTTTTTTTCTAAAAAGGTTCAGAAGCTGAAATTTCTATGAGATGAAGTGGAAATCCTGAGGAAGCTCCTGTAAAAATTTTAGATCAAAGTGCACAATATGTTCAGAGATATGATCTGTGGAAGTCAGTGTTTTTGCAGGCTCCTGAAATTCATCTCAAAGAAGTGACCTTGGGAAAATCGTGATAACTCTCTCTCTAAGTATCAGATTGGAATTCTGTAAAAATTTAAAGATAGTGCATAGACTTTGGTTTTTTCTCTATCAATTTCAGATCTGAATGAAGAAATAGTGACGCGTGGCATGTCGTACAATTTCGCTCTACTGAAACAATCCATAATTAGGGAATTGTGAGAGATTGGGCATAAATCTCTCTTGAAGAATCCAAATTGGGTCAGACCTATGGCATTCGAAAGATGACTCGGATGACTACTACAGGACTAAAAATCACATATTGGGGATCTGAAATAACACAGATACACCAGATTCAATACTGAGCTCCTAGAAGGCAAGACAAATATAGATCATGTGTTGTCAAGGGCTGCAAAGGACCAGACTTTCTAGGGAAAAAAAGCAAAGAAAGGTGTAGTAGAGGGTAGCATGACAAGAGAAACAATCAAGGTGCAAAGCAACAACAATGAGTTCATCACATGAAGCCTTCAAGTGGGCAACACTGCATACAGTCACTGTAAAGGTATCATTGTACTAAGTCATTGTAAATACATTATTGTAAAAAATTGTACTAGTGTCTATCTACCAAGAGTTGAAGAGGCAGTGTCAAGAGGTCTAGGATCATAATTATTTGGTTGTGTCATAGTTGGGGTTATGGTCTAGTGTGTCTTATTCTTCTACATCATTCTATATTATTGTAAAGTGGACCATTTTCCCTGGTACGAGAGTCCATTCTTCTTTTGTTCTTCTATAGGGTGGTAGGGTGGTGCTAGGATGGTGCATGAAGTCACCAACAAGTTCAAGCCTGTGAAAAATTCAGGGTGGTAGGGTGGTGATAGGGTGAGTTGTAGCTCATTGGGTGTTGGGGCATCTGTTCAATTGACTACTGAAGAATCTCAGGTGTTGGAGCATCCATCCAGTGGGAGCTAGAGAACAATAATTTTCTAGATTCTAGGAATTTGGAGCTTTATTTTCAATTGGAGTTGAATATTAAAGAATTATTAGAAAAGCATTAGGTGGTTTTTATCCCGTAGTGGGTTTCCACCTTAAAAACTGTGTGCATTTGTGTTCCTTTTGTTTACTGCTATCATGGTACAAACACTGATAATAATTGAAGATTACCTAATGCTCTAATTGAAAGGAATATTGATTCACACCCCCTCTCACCTCATTAAGAATATTTTGAGGAAGCAAAATATTAAGCATAGAACTTCGACTGCCTATCACCCTTAGGCGAATGACCAAGTAGAAGTAACTAACAGAGCTTTAGAGAGTTTCCTCACCAAGGTTGTGAGTAGCAATAGAAAATATTGGGCAGACAAATTGGTAGAAGCTACTTGGGCCTACAAAACTAATTGGAAGACAACGATATGATTCACTCCTTATGAACCAGTCTATGGTAAGAATGTTATACTTTCAGTTGAGTTTGAATTCAATACTTTAAGAATGGCAGCTGAATTAAATCTAGATCTATCAAATTCCCAAAAAGAGAGGTTACTACAACTAAATGGATTGGATGAGTTCAGAATGCAAGCACTTCTTCACATGGAGGTAGTTCAGCTGGAAAGGAAGGTCTGGCATGACAAGAACATTAAAGGAAAGACCTTTCAAGTAGGAGATTGGGCGTTGTTGTATGATTCAAGGTTTAAATAATTCAAAGGTAAGATGATGACAAGATGGTTGGGACCTTACAGAGTGGAAAAATGTTTTGATAATGGCGCAGTTCAAATCAAGACCATAGATGAGGAAGGAATCCCCTTGCTTGTCAACGATAACAGACTTAAAATTTAAAAGAAGCCTTTGTCAAGAGCAGAGTTCATAAATTAAATAAGTAGAGAGGTGTATGTGACAGGAAAATCCATAGTTTCCCACACCTCCTAAAAAAAAGAGAGTAAAAGGAATAAATATCCATGGGTGAAAACCTCTCTGAGGCACCCAAGGCAAGCTTGTGGGTTGAAAAACTCGATGGAGGCAGCTCACTTGCTCTCCAAAAAAAAAAATAAGAAGAAGAAGAAGAAAAAGAGAATAAATATCCATGGGTGAAAACCTCTCTGAGGCGCCTAAGGTAATTTGTGGGTTGAAAACCTCCATGGAGGCATCCCACTATTTAAAAAAAAAACAAAAAACAAAAAAGACAAAAACAAAAAAATACATCTGCATCTCTGTGTTTTTTGTGTTTGTTGTTTTGCAGGTTATTAACAGTTTCTGTAAACACATGGAAGAATTCATCTTCTTTTCCCTTCTTCTATTTTACCATCCATCCCATCGTTCACTCCATTCATTTTCACAACTTCCTCCATCACCTCCATTCTTGAGCACAATGTAGCAAGGAAAGAAAAACACTGACTGCTACAGACATTAGGGAATTCCTACAACCCAAAAATCTGTTCATAAACAACAAGAAAAAACAAAGGTATGAGCTAATAAAGCAGAACCCAGGAAAGACAAGAGTGCCACCCATGGCATTTGGAGCACCCCCACACAACATCTACAAAGGGAAGAAACAACAATAAAGATTAGTAGTTCACTCAAAGAGTTTCATATTCAGCAAGCTGCTCACTCTTTGAGATACATTATTGATGAGTAGGGGGTGCATGTGGATTCAACCAAGATTCAGGTCATTTGGGATTAGCCAGCCCTAACCACTCTAATAGAGCTCCGCAACTTTATGGGTCTTGCTAATTTATACCGCAGGTTTGTGTTGTGATTCTCTCATATCACTTGGCCCTTGATTCAAGTCACTAAATGCATTCATAGATTTGAAACATCGCCTCTGCTCTACCCCAGTGCTCACATTATCATAATTACAACAACTATTTTATATTGATACAAACTCCTATGACTATGCTATTGGGGAAGTTCTTACTCAACAAGGGCATCCAGTGGTATATCATAGTGATACATTGTCTGACACAGTCTGAAAGTATCCCACTTGCTAACAATGGAAGCATTACATTTTGGGGAAGGAAATGATCATCCACATAGACCACCAACCCCTGCAGTTCATACAGACACAAGGGAAGTTGCATAATTATCACCATTAGAAGTGGTCCACATATTTGCAATAATTTCATTTGAACATCAAGAACAAAAATTAAAACACCAATAATGTTATATAATTCCTCAGCTGACCACCAATCGTGGCCCTAACCATCGTGCTCAACTCTTGTGGGCATGAGACTTCTGATTGGCCGCTTCTCTACAAGAGTGATCCAGAATTCGGCTACACATACAAGACGCTCTTGGAGGGTAACCAAGTTCAAAATGTTCACCTCCAGGATGCACTGCTATGTCACCTAGGACACCTTTGTGTTCCTTCAAGCCAGCGTGCCAAGATGATTTGGGAAGCACACTCCATTCGGGTCGCTGGGAATTTCGGGGTTGAGAATACAGTGGCAGTACTACAGAAGTATTTCTATTGGCCGAAGCTTCAACGTGATGTCGGGAATTACATCAGATCCTACACTGCTTACGCCATTGCAAAACCAACCATCAAGAAGTAAGGCCTCTATACTCTGTTGCCTACCTCTAGTCGACCTTGGGAATCCATCTCCATGGATTACATGTCGGGCATTCCTTCTACAAAGCATGGAAACGACTGTGTTTTTGTGGTTGTCGACAAATTCTCGAAGATGGCCATTATGGCGGCCTACAAGAAGAATATCACAAAAGAATCCCCTGCTAAACTCTTCTTTTCACAAGTGTGGGTACACTTTGGGATCCCATAATCTATCATCTCAGATAGGGACAACATGTTCCTCAATACATTTTGGTCCAACCTCTAGTCAATGGTGGACACCAAGCTCACAAAGTCCACACAATTTTCCATCCCTAAACTGATGGCCAGACATATGTCGTCAACAAGATGATCGTACACATTATGCGCATGTACAACTCAAAGAATCCACATACATGGGATGAGAGCTTTGCCTATGTAGAACAAAATTATAACCGGGCCCTCCATAACTCAACCAATCACAACCTCTTTCAGGTGGGCTTGGGATTCCACCCACTATGTCCCATTGACGTATGCCATTTGAAGCTACTCATGCCAATTCGGCTCATGTCCAGTCTGAAGCTGACAAGGTGAACAACTTCATTAAGTGCATTGAGCACATTCGCCAAAAGTTTCATGACATATTGGGCAGAGCCAATGGTAAGTACAAGCAGTGACATGATCAACATCCGGTGCCACACAACTTCCAGGTGGGCGACAAAGTGTGGCTACATTTGCAGAAGGAGCACCTCGCTGGACCCCACCACAAGCTTCACCTGCTCCTATATGGGCCATACACCATGACCAAGGCTGTAGGGAAAAATTCCTCGGAGCTCAGTATTCCACCATTCCTTGGTCTGCACCCAATGTTCAATGTGGACCGTCTTCGGCCCTACTTTCCACCTCTACTGGACACATCCGACATGGCAGAACAACTCACACCAACAAAGTTAAGCCCAGACTGCATGGAACAAGCCACAATTGATTTGATCATGGACACATATACCAAGAACACCCATCAGCAGAGGATCCATCTATATCGAGTTTTCAAAGCAAGCCAACTCCTTCACCAGGGCAAGTGGCTCACTAGGGACCAGTTTCAAAAAAAGTTTCCTCATCTCATGGAGGAACTCAACACAATGTGGACCATTTCTTCCTAAGGGGAGAGGAATGATCGAGGTGGACATTGGTGGCCACCAACCTATTCCACTTGGACCCCCACCATTTTTTCTTTCACTTTTTCAGTTTCCTTAATTGTAGCACAATTTACTATTTTTGGCAGTTTTTGGGGTCCTAAACTTCTGGAGCTGTTTTGAGGCCCTAAACAACATTTTTTTGGAAAATGTGTTGCAAGAAAATATGAGTCGAAGACTTGCTAATTGTTTTCAACAATGTATTATTTGGGTAGATATTTCTAACGAGGTATCATGTGCATCAAACAGAGATCGTATGCAAAAGTTATGACCGTGGGAAATTGATGTACCAATTTACCCCAACGGGGCCCATAGTTTGGTGTTTCATCTCCTATGGTTAGGTTTTGGGATGTTTTGGGTCTTCCATTAGTTATCAATAATAAATAGGCCTTTGAGCCTCATGGAAATACAATTTAGAGGCTTGTAGCCGCCACATCTCTCCTCAGAGATAAGCTACCAGCACCCTAGCTAGTTTATTTTCATTTTGTCTGTAATCATATTTAAGTTATGTGATATTAATGAAATGAAGTCTTATTTCTACTGCATATTTGTGTTTATGTGTATTTCTGTATTTTATTGCGTTCCTGCATAAGTCCGGATCAATAAAATTAATGCATGGTAACTACTCATG
This sequence comes from Pinus albicaulis, assembly GCA_034641835.2. Lineage (NCBI taxonomy): Eukaryota > Viridiplantae > Streptophyta > Pinopsida > Pinales > Pinaceae > Pinus > Pinus albicaulis. The sequence continues at coordinate 1,288,268,837 of CM076583.1, read as the reverse complement.
CAAGCAAGGAAGCAATTTATTAACAGAGATTGTGTTAAAGTATTGGGTTGGTACAACAAGCTTTAAAGATAAAGTGTGACACTTAGTGCAATTTTCCTCACAAATAAATCAACATATCATTCAATACAAAGCATATTTATGTTAAGTATCACTTTGTGAGAGATATGGTTGAAGAGAAGAATGTGCTACTGGAAAATTTGGATACTTTCAAGAATAATGTAGGTTCCTTTATAAAATTTATGAGCACTCAGAATTTCTCTTGGTGTAGAGAAACAATGGGAATTACTACCTTGGATTGTTGATCATATAATCCTATGACCCTTTGCATGAAGAGAAAACGATAAGTGGGAGAACATTGTGTATGTGTTATATTATTAGCATTATTAGTTGTATTTGGGCCCCAGTTCCTAACGGGGGGGGTTGGCTTCCCCCTTCTTTAACTTTTTCCACCCCCTTACGGGGGCTTCCGAGGCTAGCTCCCTTGAAGTGAAACTTTTGGAAATTATTGCTAGAAAAATATTGCAACTTCATAGTGAATCATGTTTGTTCGTCATTGCGTTGCATATATGATGGTAGAAGTTATGTTAGGGTTTTTTTTCCCCTATAAGGCAACCCTCTTTTAAGAGGGAATTACATAATGGTTATGTAATCATTGAGAGATATAGTAAAAATCAAGTTGGTTTTCTTAGTTTTGGGTTTCTAGGGTAAAATCTATGTGCAAATTGTGCATCAATGCTATATATATATATATATATATATTAATTGAGAATTTGTTTGTAGGAGTTATTTTTCCATGGTTAAAACCTACAAAATCAAGGCATGGCTTCCTAGGATAGGAAAAAAATCTCAAAGTTAATAACTATTATGGAAATATGAGGAGCTTCCAATATTATTTGTAAATTGTCATGGATATTCCACCAGAGAGTTCATCACAAGAGATCTACTAAAGATATAATGAAAATCCAAAATCTTAACTATGAGGGTTAATTTTTCCTCAGATTTATGGATTCATTAATAACTACTTATGCATGCAATATCTTAAATATGAAAAATAGAGAAGGCACATATACAATCACACACAACCATAATAACACAAGATATGACTTGGGAAACCCTTACGAAAGAAAACCCAATTGGAAGGCGAGGTTGCTCTACTTTAACTTTATTTGAATGGAAATGGATGCAAGTATAAAGAAGTGATATCTATGGCCTGTGAGATACTATAACCCAAAAATTCTCCCAATTTCCTATATTTATATCGACTCTGATCCACTCTACTCATTTATGGAATGAAATGCACTCAAATAGAATAGAACCCCTTTTCCTCCTATTGGCCCGGTTATAACATTGCTTGATAGCCAAGTAAGGGTTAAATTTGACCCATTCAATCCTCAATATGAGTTACTTCACCCTTCTATATTATTCTTCATATTTCCCACGTGGCTAGCCACTTTTCCAAGAGTAACAAGGGTTGACATGGCATCCTCTAAAATTATGGTAGTCAATTTCGATAAGTTAACTTTTGGGAGGCATAAATTTCTCATAGGAGCTCAATTTGAGGTGATTCATGAACCTTTATAGAGGTGTTTGTGTTTAGATTATGGAATCTAGGTCAATAATAAGGTTGGGACCAAAAAAGTGCCCATTTAAGGCCTTAAAATGAATTTGAAATTTTACAAACTGGGACAACTCGTAAAAATGACAAAACAAGCTAATTCCTCCAAATTTCCACTCTAAAAGTATCGAGATAGATGAAAAAATGTATATTGATCCAATCCAGATAAAGGATTAAGGTAACCCACTCAAGAAACATTGAATTTTTACCTTCCTATCTAGGAAATATTTGGCATTTCTTAACAATTACACTTATTTATTACATTTTCATTCATGTTCATTTACCCCAATTTCAAATCATCAAATTCTCACACTTTATCTTCATAATTACAATTAGAGAATAATTTATTTTGAAAGTATTTCTTATTTCTCTGATAAAGTCTTCCTCTCATTTTTTTTTCACTTATCAAAGACAATCCCAACAAATATAAGCTATCATAATAGTTATGTAATTTCATCTCATAACAACTTTTATTAGTTAACTAAGTCAGAAATACCGAGTTAGCTCAAGAAATTCGAGTTGAGGGTCAAAGGTGAGGCATGTAGAGTGATTCTATTATTTTGGGGGTCCAGTTGCAGTTAATGAACTAGTGGGGTGTGTTAGCTCCCTGTAATCAACAAGATTGGAAAAGTCCGACAGCAGGGAGAAACATCATTTCAACCACTTTGGGATTCTAGGATCTAGCCCTCCTGAATCCGGAGAGGGATCTCTCCAATAAGTGCAAAGATGGATTTGTTTTTGAAGTTTGGGTAATGATATTAGGCTAGTTATGAAGGCCAAGGGTTTTGTTTTGTTTTGGATGGTTGAGCATGATTATGGCTTGAGTGAAAATTTCTAAATGGAAAGAGTTTCAAAGGTGAGAAGTTGCAAGCAAATAGAACAAGCTTTGGCCAAAAAGATGGATAAATGCAGGTTTTAGTCCATTGGGCTATGGATTCATAATACGGTTTTAATTGAAACAATCAGGTTCAAGAGTGGTATATGGGGCAAGTCATCTATGTCTAAGGATCTCTTTAAAGTTGATTTATGGAATGAAATGATACAAAAAGGAGGGGAGTTAAACAAATGAAGAACAAAGAGCAGCCTAGGATCTGGTAAGTACTTTGAAACTAGCCAGCCTTTGACAAACACTTAAGAATAACATAAAAGCAATCCAGGATCTGGTAAGTACTTCAAAACTAGCCAGCCTTTGATATAATTTCAATAGAAAAACATTTAAAACACAAAGGGAAACACAAATGATAACAAAGAATGGCCTAAGATCTAGTAAGTACTTCGAAACTAGCCAGCTTTCAACACATTCCTAGGGAAACTTTTAGTCAGTATTTTGGGATAAAACTAATACTAGGGCTCACCATATCTTCCTTAGTTCATCTCTACTTAAAATAAACTAAAAATAACTTTCAAGAATAATAATTAGCAAAGACAGTAGGACGAGGGAACACCAACATTCCTACTGCTTGAACTGAATTAAATCATTCCTAAATAACACAAATTGGAAGAAAACATTAAGATAAATCTTATCAGTCAGAGAAGGGTACTGATATATAGTAAATCCTAACTCTATGCTTGCTGTTCTTTATAAGAGAAGATTAACAAAGTGGAAGCAGAAATAAAATAACAATTTACAATAAGAAATAACATCACTGTCGACATAGACCAGGATCCCATAAATCAGCTTGTATTTATGCTTCAAACCAGTTACAACTTTAAGTCCAGTGTTTCAGGTTAGCAGTCATCTTCACTTCCCATCCTAACTATTCTATCACAAGCAGAGCTTCAAGAGCCTTTGAACACTATTTACAATCAGAAGTTTCGAGCACAAGTGTATTTCAAATTTCTACAACCAACATTTTCTCATCTTCTACATAAGTATTTATAGAAGAAATGAGGAGGTGGGATCTGATAAAAGATCTCTTGGGTCAATTAATACAGATTAGTGCTTCTCGGTCTTTGAGGGGCTCAATGGAGAAGAGTATAGATATTCTCACTGTATTAATTGATTTACATTAAATATTAAGCTCAGTGGGAGCTTTTGTTGACTTTTGAGGCTCTGTGTCATGTTGTAGTAACTCTGCTGATATTTTGTCATTAAGTTCCTTTAGCAGAATTAACTATTCAGTTGCATTGAGGCAAATATCTAATTCTGATCAATAACTTTGGCCTCTGTCTGAATGCTTTGAGGCAACAGGTGGCTTTGTGGTAGCTAAGAGAAATCAGTTGGCCTTTGTTGTGGCGGTGGAGGCTTTTCTGTTTGATGATCTTTTGATTTTTCTTTAATCATTGTTTTAATTTGGAGGATTAAGCTTTTGATAATAAATCTTAGCTGTAATCCCCCAAAACTGTCTTCAGTCTTCTGTTCTACTGTGGCAGGCCTTCAACACTGATACTCTTTGACAATTTTCATTCTGTGTGTCTTGTTGACGTGTAGGGCCGCACAGGGCTCATATGGCATCAATGCCCATGAAGCATTGACGAGACGTGGAGTTTGAACCCTTGTAGTTCTTTCCCTTTGAAAAACAGAAGTCCGGAGGATCGTCACCCTCGGCTTTATTTTCCTTTATTATTATGGGAAAAACATTTGAAACCTGCAAAACACACAAAATATTAAGAAATCCTGCGTTTATTGGGTAAAAACTGCTTTAGAGGGTGTGGGGAGGAGCGTGGCCATTGGATGGCATCATCCAACGGTGTAGATCTATTTGCGGAGTTTAAAGGAAGAGCAGAGGAAGAAATAATTCAGAACCGTTGATCGCGCAGAGATCAACGGTGGGGATCAGTTGTGATCATAAAAAGCGAATGAGTCACTTTATGAAGAAATGGAAGAAAAACAAAGGAAATAGGCGAAATTTCCTTTGGCGGGGGTAAAATACGAAGGAAATGAAATTGGGGCTTCAGGATGAATATGAGCCATCGGATGAGATCCACCCAATGAGATCAACGGTGGAGATCACGCGTTAAAATCCTTCAGCGAGGGTGGAGGGCAATAATGTAAGGCTAGATTAAATCTGGGTCGTTGATCTGCAGAGATCAACGGTGGGAGGCGTGCGCGATGAAACATAATAGGAAAGAGGAAAAGTGGTTTCGGGGATGAAAACCACTGTTTTCGCGTGGAGAAAAGGCGGGTAGGCAGTTTTGCATTTTGGAATGCGATATGCATCCCCGCCCAACACGTGGCATCAGAAAACCACCCATTTCGCATGGCCTTTGGGAAATTAACCATTGTGCTGAAAACTATGCGATATAGAATATGGGCCATCAGATCTGGGGCCTCAGATTTGACGGTAGAGAATGAGCGCGATATGGGATAGATGCGTGGGCGGTAAGAAGATGGGTGGTTTCAATCTGGGCCATCGGATCTAAGATTTGAATGGCAGAAAATGCATCTGAGGATCGAATGAAATAATACAAGGGCGGAAGAAGGGTTGATGAGGACCGTTGATCGGCAGAGATCAACGACTGTAATTGGCCGAAAAACATTATGAGCGGGGCTGCATAAATTTAACCAAAGTCGGGAGATGCGATCTAGACCGTTCGATCTAGACATGTGGATAGTTTAGATGCAATCGGAAGCACAGGCATCGGCGGGACAAAGAACTTGGAGTGCGATGGAGCGATTGAGCGCTGGCCTCAGATCAACGGTAGGGAATGAATCGGGGGATTTTGAAGGCGGAGGAAGGCTAGTAATCAGAGCAAATGTGGAACGTTGGATCTGGGAAGGCAGGGAGGAGATCAACGGTCCAAGATAGATCGGGGAATGGCCAATCGAAGGGGACACAAAAATGAGCCTGATAAAACTTGCGATGCGATCATGCACTGGCCGTTTGATCGGCTCAAGATCAACGACAGAGATTGCTTTAAAAGCGAATCGGCGGAAACCCTTTGAAACATATTAAAAACCCAAAAATTAACATAAAACAAAGTTTTTATGTATAGGGGCAGGATATATATGAAATGGAAAGGCGCCCGTCTGCGGGGCCATGGGTTTATATGGAATTTGATAGGCCCAGGGCTTAATATATAAAGGGCCAATCGCAATCGGAACTTCGGACTTGGTCTTTCAATCTACCCATTTGAAATTTGCGATGCGATTAGCGCTTTGGGACCCTTAAGTCTTGGTCCTAGGCGCAAGTTATATGTAGTGAAGTGGAGGGCGGAGTTTATGTAATGGGGCTTAAATCGCATCGTAATTTTTGATGCGGGTCTTTTAATCTACCCATTTTTCATTAAAAATCATAACTCCGGTGGGTTAGACCAAAACTTTAGGAAAGTGGGTTTTTTTATTTACAAAGGAAAATATCAATCGGAAGGGTTTATTCCAAGTTTTAAGCGCCCAATTGCGGGCCCACGGATTATATGAAGTATTAATATGATCGGGAGCTGTGTACAAGGGCTTAATTGCATCAGAACTTTTTAACCTGGAAAATAGACTTGCGCACTGGGATTTTTGCGATGCGATAAGCGATTAAATGGCTTAGTGCCTGGTTCTAGCACCAGGGCATATAATGGGGAAGTGGTTAGGACTTAGCCCAATGGGGCTTAAGTCTGTAATACAAAAAAGGTGTTTTTAATGAAATTTTTCGAAGTTTTCAATGGATTTGGGGGTTTCGGCAGAGTTCAAAAAGGAGTTTTAAACTCTGTAATGTGGATTTGATGAAGGGGAGAATGGACAAAAGGAGAAATAGAGGAAATTTATGAGGAAAAGAGGAGGAAAAATGAAGGTTAATTTTGAGGTGGAGGGAAGGGAAAAAGGGATTTTGCAGCAGTCTTTGTTCATGGGAAACAACAGGATTTCTGAGTTTTGAAATGGAAACAGTAGTGAAGATTTGAACCAAGAGCCAAATGCCTTCATGAGTCTTCAAGAGATAACACTTTTTGCAATAAAACTTGTTTCTTTAAGGCTCCCAATATGTTCTAGCCACCATTTGATATGATAAATTTTATTGGTGGCTAACAGGGTGCATATGTAATCAATTAACTCAAATTAATTGAGTTAATATCAATTTAACTAGTTCTAACTAAATGATGAATTTGTGAGAGGTCTAGTGAATTAAATTAGATTTAATTCACAATTAGTGTTCAGTGAGATAATTGATGATTCACTATTATTAGTTGGATGCATGTCAATTCTGATGAAGACCCAATTGAGACAAAGGTTAAAGGGAAGAAAACTATCAGTTGTATTATTAGAAAATTACCTAGGCGCAATTATAAAGTCACAGGAAGGCTCATGATGTCTTGTGTGATCAAGGAAGGTTGATTATCCTATTTAATAGGGATTGTGTGAGCAGGCTGGGCTAAGCAGGGGCTGAGAATTGGCTAAGTGTTGGTCAATTTTGCATAAGAATTGCTAGTCAATTTTGAGAAGGATCAGGGTGAGACGATCGGTAGAGTGCAGGATTTTATCGATGTGAGAAAGAATTTTATAGTTTCATGACTCTTTGACTATGTACAATATATGATTGAGGGGTTTTGAACAGGTGATTTCCCTAAAAACATCTTCGGTTGTGTGATTGATAATCTCCTTTCTCTTACTTACATGTGATTGAGCGATCGTGTTTTATATTCCGCAAATATAGTAGAAGGATTTAGTATCTTGTTTTAGTACATTACATGATCAGATTGAATCCATTGGTATATATTTTCTATATAATTTCTACATGGTATCAGAGCATTGTTAGATTTTCTGCATGGTATCAAAGTAGGAATATTTTGGGTGACGAGTTTTCATAGAATATCTGAATATTTTTATGCAACATTAAAAAAAAAAACATATTTGGATTCCTTGCGAAAAAATACACAAATTAAAAAAAAAAATTGGTTGAATCGGAGCTCGGATGAGGGAGATATCGTCGATTTAAAATGAGCTCCTTTTTTATAAATTTTGTGACGACGAGACAATTACAATGTGCGCAAGTCAAGAACCTGCATGCACTTGAGGTATAAGATGCATGCAACACTTTGAGGAGAAAAGCATAGGTTAGTGACTTGGTGGTTGAGAGGGAGCCTCTCACCATGCAACCTTAGAAGCAGTCTCAGAAGGTTATGGAGCAGCCACAATTGGAGAAGCAGAGAGGAGACTGAGTGGAAGAGTCCACTAAAGCAGAGACCTCTAGGAGGGGGAAATTTCTAGCCAAATGGGCAGAGGGAGTACATGTAGGTATACCTCTAGGTGATAGGTGGGGCGATGCGCAGATATAATCCCAAGAAGAAATTTGGGTATGGTCCATTAAGATGGTGTGTCTCATGGATCGAACCTGGTTACGAGAAGCCCACAATACAATAGTAGCAGGAAGCATCGGTTAGATTGATGTAGTCAAATCTTAGGAAGATAAAAATTAGAGTGAAAAATGTCGGATACTAGAGCACATATTAGAGTTGGCAGCAGTGCAGAGTGCATGGATGCAGATGTCAGCAACAACGCAAGAGTTCAGTAGACATGTGCAGTAGCTAGCAGCAGTCAAAAGACTCTGATGGCAGATGCATTATACTGATTCAGTTGTTCGGAGGCTATTTTCGTTTCAAGAGAGTTGCATGTCAAAACAACACTAGAGAAGTGTTGCATGCAGAACATTCCAAAGGTACTGGATCAAGATAGATTGATTCCTTTCTTGTTGAGAGGGAGTGTTAAAATTTGCAACAAGAAACAGTGAAATTGGCATCCATAAAGGACAACAATTGACCACATAATTGGTGTGGGATTCCAGTCACACATGAGTGAGGAATTCAGTTAGACACTAATGCTAAATGTGGGCATCTAATTTATTTATGCCTCAACTAAATTGAAAATTAAATTGTAATTTCATCTCATAACAACTTGTATTAGTTAAGTAAGTCAGGAAGACCGAGTTAGCTCAAGAAATTCGAGTTGAGGGTCAAAGGTAAGGCATGTAGAGTGATTATATTATTTTTGGGGTCCAGTTGCAGTTAATGCACTAGTGGGGTGCATGTGTAATTAGTTAGCTCAAATTAATGGAGTTAAAATCTATCTAACTAGTTATAACTGAGTAATGAATTAGTGAGAGGTACACTGAATTAAATTAGATTTAATTCACAAGTAGTGATCAATCAAATTATTGATGATTCGATACTATTAGCTGCATGCATGTAAATTCTGATGAAGACCTAGTTGAGACAGAGGTTAAATGGAAGATAACTATCAGTTTTATTATTAGAAAATTGCCCGAGCGCAATTATAAAGTCATAGGAAGTCTCATGATGGATTGCGTAGTCAAGGAAGGTTGATTATCCTATTTAATAGGGATTAATTTCCTAGGGATTGGGTGAACAAGGCCGGGCTAAGCAGGGGTTGAGAATTGGCGAAATGTTGGTCAATTTTGCCTAAGAATTGCTAGTCAGTTTTGAGCAGGATTAGGGTGAGACGATCGGTAGAGTGCATGATTTTTTCGGTGCGAGAAAGCATTGTATTGTTTCTTGATTCTTCGACTATGTACAATATATGATAGATGGGTTTTGAGTAGGTGCTTTCCCCAAGAACATATCGTTTTGTGGTATTGATAATTTCCTTTTTCTTACTTGCATGTGATTAAGCGATTGTGTTTTATATTCTGCAAATATAGTAGAAGGATTCAACATCTTGGTTTAGTACATTACATGATCAGATTGAATCCATTGGTATAGAGTTTCTATATAATTTCTACACTTTATGGGAGGAGTTGTAATACTCCTATCAACTGGAGTGATCCAATGAACACGATGTTGATTGGATCAGATATGTTGGCAGAGATAGAATTAGAAATGCAGGTTATTAAAAGGAATTTGATGGCAACACAATACATGAAGAATAATTATGCAGATCAACAAAGGGAATTCAAGGAGTTTCAAATTAGGGAGCATGTGTACTTGCACATCAAGCCCAAGAAGAGATACTTGAGGATTAGGTCATGTGCCAAGTTGGCACCTCGATATTGTGGGCCTTTTGAGATCCTTGAGAGGATTGGACCGATAACTTACAAACTTTCACTACCGACAACAATGAAATTCCATGATGTTTTCCATGTTTCGTTACTTAAGAGAAATGTGCAGGATGTTGATCATGTAATTTATTTTTTTGTATTACAGGTGGAACCAAAGAGGAAATTTAAGCCAAAACCTCAATACATATTGTAGCGGAAAAAACTCATGCTTTGGAATCGAGAAATAGAGCAAGTTAAAGTGCATTGGAAGCACTTTGGGCTCAATGAAACTACATGGGAGATGGTAGATCATATGTGGGCTTTGTATCCTTCATTATTTCTTGGTTCAAGCAAATGAGCTTTTGGTACATGTATATTTGTATATGGTTGTAAATACCATGATGAGCTAGGTTATAAAGCTCCCATAAGCGGTATATTTATTTTTCTTTCAGTAGGATGTCATTGTAAATGTTGTATCGAGCTATGTTATAAAGCTCCATAAGCAGTATGTTTTATTTTTAACGGTTTTCTGGTCACATGTGTCATAAGACACATGGGACATTGTTCCCCTAAGGGGGATGGGTTTGTAACATCCCTAAGTTAAAGTTCACGTAATAAAGGATATGTTGACAATGTTCAATGCCACCAACATATAGGGATCTACTAGATATGAGGTCCCAATTAGACCTCACATCGTTTAGTGTAAGAGTCCCATCTGGATATACGGTCTAGCCACCATTGCAAAGGTGTAGAGGTGTGCCTTGGTTATGTAACACCCCCTTCCCACATCTACCCAAGCAATCGACCAGCTAGGGTAAATATGCAACGAGAGGCTATTATAATGAGATTCAACCTCCTAGGGTACCTTAAGGAAGTGACACCGATGGAAACATAACATACAAACCTTGTACAACAAAAAAAACATCCCCATGATGTAACCCAACCATTCAAACCTCTTACCCCTGGGTCACACTAACATTTTGACCTCTTTGAGCCATATCCGTAGGATAACACTACATGCCAATGGTCAAGAAGCTATATCCCCAGGCACAACACTGCATGCAAGCGGCCAGGGCCCCAACAACTAAGTTATATGCCTGCATCTGTGGGATTTGAGCCGCATTTTTGGGCCCAGAACCCAGTGCTTTGCCCATAACTCCATGAAAATTTCAAAGATAATAAATAAAAATAGGAAAATGATACCAAAGCAATCACATCATTGAAATCTCATCAGGACCCCTCCTAGCCATGACACGAATTGTAGGTTTTAACCCTGTACAGAAATTATCTTCAAAAGAATCTTAAAAACAAAAAATAAACAACAGCGAGAGCATAAAACATAAAACATATATATATAGAGATTTTCCCCTGGATCCAAAATCGAGACGACCAGCTTGATTTTTCATTATGTTCCTTTTAGTGTTAAAACACATATATATACAAGTTGAAGCATACATAAACCCCAATCCATTAACCCTGAATTAGAACATAACCATAGTTCCCTTGACCAGATCTACAAAATACTTGGGGCCAAAAACCATGATGCCCCAAAACCATGTGCAAACCCATGCACAAAACCATGGGCATGTCCGCCCACTGAAAAATAGGGTCCAATTTTTTTTTCCTGCGATGCTGCCCCGGACCCCGAACAAGGGGGGGCTGCTGCCCCCTCTATGACCCCCCCGCGTGTGACTAGTTGTGGAAATAATATTACACATACCCAACATGAATTTTTTCAAACATGGAAGCTACAAGTATAAACAACATAACAGAGCAAAGGGGTCTCATAGTTATATCAGAATCACTAAGAATCATTTCTCCCATACAACATTAGTTTCCATACAATATATTTTCCCGTAGATACATTGTGCATTCATTTACAAGTAAAAACATGGAGAAAGCCATATATCATCACTGTCAACATACATGTTTATAACCATCATAATAACAAGAGAAATACAATGGATACAACAACAATAGAATCCACATAATAATCAGTACATTTATACATCAAATACCAAAGGAATGAGCTTCTCATTTATGGATATAAAAACCAACCAGAGATGAGACTTCCACGTTCCACCCGACCATTGATTGGTTGAGCCAAATCTCTCTTCAGCCCATCACCCCCTGTGCATATTCCAAGCATGAATGTGGGAATCAAACCAAAAGTACCAACCAGATCATCCCGAGGCTAAACCACCACACCCTCATTAATAGAAATTATGCTTTACCATAATCCATCCCAGACCACTAGGCCAACACAATAAACATGTCATAATCAGCTTTACTGTGATATACAACTGATCACTAGGCCAACACAAGCATGGATATCACTAGATTCGCTATGCCTAAACTGTGAGAAATTTTCCTGTCTCCTAGTATCTCAAGCTTTATCGCAACCCATAGTTTTAAATCAGGGGTCACTAGGCCCTAAAACATGACACCACCCTCTAGGATATACTGTATATCTTGTCATTCACCGGTAAGGATTCCTAGGCCTAATCAAGGGAAACCACCTCTCAGGATTTACCGTAATCCAATCTCGAATCACTAGCCCCTAAATTGAGGCAACATCTCTCAGACTTTACCGCAATCCAAACCTGGATCACTAGGCCCTAAACCAAGGAAACACATAAACCGGTTCTGTTTCATAATAATAATATTTAGAGATCCACCTCACTCGACTTCAAATCCATTCAGTAATCCAGCTAAACCAAAACATGAGAACTCCACAACACCATGGCTATCCAGAAATGGCAAGGCTAGGTTGAAAACACTGTCACACTTGGAAAAACCCATGCCAAGACAGAAAAAAACCACATGCAATACCATGCATGCTAGATATAGCAAGGAAAACGCACATGCAAAATTGATACCTGCAAAGAATATCGTTGTAGCTGCTTGATCATGTTGTTTATTGCTTGCTTCCTCCTTATTCTTGCTTTCTTTTGCCTTTCTTGGTCCAATGCAAAAATGCTCCAAGAAATTTTAAGTGTCCAAGAGTGAGAGAGAGAGAAAAAATAGAAAGAGAGCCATAAGTGTGAGAAAAAAATCTTGCCAACTAATCATCATAATCCTTTTTTATTAATGAGGCCGCTATTTTCTTCTATTGCCATTATTTTCCTTCATTTTCTTCCTCACATGCAACCTGTGACCTTTCACCTCCCTTTTCTCCTATTTTCCTTTATTTTCATAAATAAAATGCCAATTAATGTCTCTTTGCTTTTCTAAAGCCTTTTCAATTTCCTTTAGCCATAATAACCAAAATGAACACCCACTATAATGTTTTCCCCAACATTAAGCTTGGAATAAGTGTTCCATCAACCGTGTTTATTATTTTTTATCTTTTATTACATGGAATTTTCACCAGAGCTGTTACAGAACCCTCCCCCTCGGGGGACACTGTCCTCGATGTTCAACCACACATATTCCTCAACAAAACTACTAAAAAGGAAACATAATTCCCATGGAGCTTTATAACTTAGCTTGATGCAGTATTTACAATGAATAACCTGCTCAGAAGAAAAAACCATCATGACAATCATACCACATACTGGACCTTTATAACATAGCTCATTATGATATTTACAATAAGATACACATATGAACATTTGCTCAACCAACAAATAAAAGGATTTGATGCATGTATCAACAACAAGGGAATCTAGAGGCTCACACTTCCACCCTCAAAGTAGTACCAGAATTCACTTCCTTCCCATGAAGACCAAAATCCATTGTCAGAGCCAAAGTTTCATCCAATGTCCAATGCTACAATCTTGTCCCACTTGTCCTCTTAGTGAATAATTACTAGCTCAGTGTTCCAGGGCACACTCCCAATGTGCATTTGATTCTATCTAGAAACGTTAATTACCAAAAAAAAATCCATCCCTGACCTTCCCTTCTTTGATACAAAGTCCCTCAAGCAATACGATCATCGCCCTTTCCTGTAGTCACTCACCTTCCAAGTTCCCCGGCATCCCCTATCCTGGGCGATCCATCCCTTGTCAACGCTTCCTCACATTGGAAGATACAAAATCCAAGGCATGTACCTGCCTCAAAACCATCATACCTGTCACAGCATGCTCATGGAAATCAATGGACATTATTAGGTACCAGTGTCCCACAATGGCCCTACTCTTGAAGAGCTTTACTAGTATATTGCTACTTGTTTCAATTCCTTCCATCGACACTGCTAATTATTGCAGTCAATTTCAATCACCCAACTGACATTTTCACGCTTCTTGTACCAAGCACATAATTTCCCATTAGATTCAAAATAAATTGAAATAACTTCAATCGCACATCATTGGTAGCTCATCAATAAGGTACACTTGCAATCATTCTTATTTCTTGTCACAACAAGTCAAACTAGTTGTTTGATCAAATCATCATGTATAAACATATCACATTTGGTTAGCTCAAAACACAACCATCATAGGTCAAAATCATGAATCGCATGCAATAATCATAAACCATAATCATAAATCACATGTAACCATCATAATTCAGATCATAGATCACATGCATAATAGAACTGAAATGAAATACTGATACTTATCCTTCATCGATACTTACTTTTTCCTTTGTTATTTATGTTCACACACCAGGTCGGTTGCCATGCCCGATAAGCACCAATGCCTTCGCTTCAACTACGTACACATACACATAGTGTACAACACGTACATTCACACAAGGCTTAGAACACCACATAATATATACACCCATATCGGGATACGACACATACACCTACACCAGGTGTACAATACAACATAATACATACGCCTACATTGGCATACAACACATGCACCTACATCGAATGTAAAATATAACACAATACATGTGCATACACTGGTGTACAACATATACACCCACACCCGATGTACAATGCAATACAACAAATACACCTACATTTGTTGTACAACACAACACAACACATATACATATACAAAGTACAACACAATGAATACACATGTCACGATACCAGGACTACAGCATGAACATACATAGTATCGCATGCCCTCAACACAACATGTACGACATGCTCACGATACTACATGTATACCAGAATAATATGCAAAAAATGTACACAGTACAACCTATACACTACATTACTAGCACAACATGTGCATAACATCACATGTACACAACACCACCTGCACAACATGTACACAACGCCAAATGTACACCGCACCACTTGTACAATGTGTACACAATACCACATGTACACAACACCACATGCACGACATGTATACGACACCACATGTACATAGTGCCACATGCACAACATGTACACGACACCAACTTCACACAACACCACGTGTACAACATGTAAACAACACAACATGCACATAGCACCACTTGTACAATCATGCAAACAACACCATATGTACATAGAACCATATTTACAACATGCACACAACACCATACGTACATAGCACTACATATCCAACATGCGCACAGTACGGTATGTTCACAACACCGCATATACAACATGTACATAGCACCATCTATACCTAGCACTGCATATGAAATATACACACAACATTATATATACAACAAACATACAACATCATTAGTACAAAATACTACATATGCAACATTTACACATCACCATAGGTACAACAATAGTACTGCACATCCATACACCACACTGACCCCACAAGCAACCTTGCTTCTAGTGATCCATGCTTATCCTAGCATGCTGCAGATCACACTAATTTCACTTCGTTGATGTACCCCTCAACACTACTTGTCCATAACATAACCATTGGAATAGTACAAGCATGTAACATTAACTCATATCCACATGATATTGACCTTATAGATCTGTCAAGGCTACTTTTCCACTTGATTCCTCATATATAGGAACCTCCTCGTGCCATTCAACTACATAAGAAATCATTCATCCATAAGAATAATCCTTGAAAACCCTGTCAGACAGTGACATAGATACATAGATACATATATATATAACCATTAGCATAAAACAATCATCACCATGTTAGACAACGACATATATACACACATATATACCTATATACATTTAGCATCAAACAACCATGATCCATGACGTCCATGTCAGACACGACATAAACACCAACATAACCATGATCACATCATAATTACCAGAAAACATAATGTCAAGGTTAAGATAACTTCCTTTATCCGTTCACAATATGCACAATGTTGATAAAAAAAATTCCCAACATAGCTAAGGCATCTAACACCTTAGATCCATTCACTTTACCTACTTTGACACTGTCCATTTACCCAATGGACTCAAACAATCCAACTGATTGTCATATTCTTACCGTATGCTGCGCTTACTCATGCACCAAGATTTATCTGTGTCTTACATTACTTGTTGGGTACCAAACAACTCTCCTCGAGCTCCATTCACTTTCCTCTTTCCAAATCAATTCCCAAGACTCTCAAAACATAAAAGGCAAGAACAAGAGTAAGCAAGAAGAAGACCATGCAAAACCAAAATAAATACGACATTGCAACAAAGTGGCATAAATATGCACCAGACATAAACAAGACCACAAATCAAGCTCAAGAAATCAAAAAATACCAAAAGCACAGGAATCTCAACAAAAACCATAACTCAATCCCCATGGTTCCTAATGATTCCAAAGGAAAGCTCAACCCGAGCCTTCTTCAAGATTTCATGGCAGTCTCTTTTGCCATGCAATCCCCTGCATCATACTACCATAAACACATCATTGTCAATATATAATATAAACATACAATATACCTATTACCTTACATGTTATTCGAATACCAAGCATGTTTCCCGACATTTGTTCACACATGGCAATCACATGTTCCAAATATCATATCTATTAACAAAAATTAGCCTCTACCAAGACTGTAGGTTTTAACCCTGAACAGAAATTATCTACACACGAATCTTATAACAGAAAATAAACAATTGCGAGAGCATAAAACATAAAACAGATAAACACAGAGATTTTCCCCTAGATCCCAAATCGGGACGACCAGCTTGATTTTTCATTATATTCCTTTTAGTGTTTCAACACACATATATATACATCTTGGGAGCATACATAAACCCCAATCCATTAACCCTGGATTAGAACATAACCGTAGTTCCCTTGACCGGATCTACAAAAATACCAGGGGCCGAAAACCATCGAAACCCAAAACCATGTGCAAAACCATGCACAAATCCATGGGCGGATCCGCCTATGAGTGGGTCCGCACAAAAAACAAATTTTGGCCGAGGTGTTTGCTTCGCCTCGTGACTGACTACGCCGGAGACACAACATACAACGCGTGGGGCCAATCGTGGAAAGAATATAACACATACCCAACATTCTCCCACTTGTTGTTTTCTTTCCACGGGGGCCAGAGGAGAGCTTAGTCATTGGGAAAATTCTTTAACACCCATTGTTTCTCTACACCAAGAGAACTTATGAGTGCTCACAGACTTCGTCAATGCATCTGCAACATTCTTCAAAGTGTCCACCTTTACCAACAACACCCTTTTAGCCTCAACCATATCTCTAACAAAGTGATATTGAACATCAGTGTGCTTTGTCTTTGAATGGTAAGCAAGGTTCTTAGCCAAGAAAATTGCACTTTGGCTATCATAGCCTATCCTTATAGCTTGCTGTACCAACCCCATACTTGAACACAATCTCTGCAACCAAACTGCTTCCTTGCTTGCATGAGTGGCTGCTATGTATTCTGCCTTTGTAGTTGAAAGAGCCACTACAGACTGTCTTTTACTCATCCAACTGACTGCGCCTCCAAATAGGCTAAACAAATACCCACTTGTAGATCTTCTTTGGTCCGGATCTCCAGCCCAGTCTGCATCAACAAAACCATGAATGTTCAACATTCTTTCCAATCCTGGTCTTCCCTGGTAGCACAAGCCATAATCACTAGTGCCACGTAAATATCCGGAAACCCGTTTCACTACTGTCCAATGCTCCTTCCCTGGGTTTGACATAAACCTGCTCAATACTCCCACTGCATGTGCAATGTCTGGTTTGGTACAGAACATTGCATACATCAGGCTACCCACTGCACTTGCATATGGAACACGGGACATATACTCCTCTTCTTCTTGTGTCTTGAGACAACACATTCGGTGACGACTTTACACCTACGGGAATAGGAACCTTCATTGGTTTACTATTCCTGCATATTGAACCTCTGCAATATAGTCTCGACATACTTCCTCTGGTTTAACCAGAGCTTCCTCTTTGCCCGATCTCTCTTAATTTCCATGCCCAAAATATAGTTTGCAGCACCCGGATCCTTCATGTCGAATTTGGAGAACAGTTGGGTCTTCAAATCTTGGATAATTTCTTTGTCATTTCCAATCAACAACATATCATCCACATACAAGACCAAATAAATACCACGGTCACCAATTAATTTAAAATAAACACAGTGATCCTCCTTGCTTCTGGTGAAGCCAAGTCCCCGTATATAGGTATCAAATTTCTGATACCACATCCTTGGTAACTGTTTTAACCCATACAGAGACTTCTTCAACCTGCATACCAGTTCTTTCTTACCCTTCACCATAAATCCTTCAGGTTGCTTCATGTAGATCTCTTCTTCTAGATCCCCGTGAAGAAATGTTGTCTTCACATCCATCTGTTCTATCTCAAAATCAAATGCAGCAGCAACAGATAAAAGTAATCTAATAAAATTAACTTTGGCAACAGGAGAAAAAATATCACCAAAATCAATTCCCAACACCTGGGAATAACCTTTCGCTACCAACCGAGCTTTGTATTTCTCCACCTTGCCTTCTACATTCATCTTCTTCTTAAACACCCATTTGCTCCCAATGGGCTTCCTTCCAGCCGGCAACTCCACGAGATCCCATGCATCGTTTTTGTGCAAGGATGCCATTTCATCAGCCATGGCCTCCTTCCAGAGTTTTCCATCCTCTAAATCTACTGCCTCCCTGACAGTTTTGGGTTCATCATCAGTTATAGTTAAGGCAAAACCTGAACAGAAAGCAGATGGACTATACCTTTCTGGTTTCCTTCTTTCCCGAACTGATCTTCTTAAAGCTGGAGTTTGTGGCTCATCATCTTCTGAGTCTTCTTCTGTTGTAGAGTCTGATTCATCCTCCTTTAGCTCAAACTCTATCTTCTCAGGTTCCTTTGGTGGGACTTCATGTTTAACAACATCTTTCACTTCTCTAAACACCACATCTCGGCTGTACACAACCTTCCTTGTTTCTGGGTTCCAAAGCTTGTAACCCTTTAAACCATCCTTATACCCAATAAAGATGCACCTTTCAGATTTATTATCCAACTTGGTCCTTTTCTCCTTTCGAACATGTACATATGCATCACATCCAAATACCCTTAGATGTGAAAGAGAATGTTTCTTTCCAGTCCATACCTCATGTGGGGTCTTATCCTCCAACGCTGATGAAGGTGATCTGTTAACTAAGTAACATGCAGTCTCCACTGCCTCTGCCCAAAATTCTTGTCCTAACACAGTACCACTGAGCATGCTTCTTGCCTTTTCCATTAGTGTTATGTTCATTCTTTCTGCAACTCCATTTTGCTGAGGTGTGTATGGAGTAATCTTCTGCCGTGCTATACCACACTTCTTACAGAACTCTTCAAATTCCTTCTTGCGGAACTCCCCACCATTATCTGTCCTCAGCGCCTTTATCTTCTTCTCTGTCTGGTTTTCCACCAGAGCCTTAAATTCTTTAAATCTGTCAAAAGCTTCTGATTTCTTCCTCAAGAAATATATCCATGTATTCCTTGAGAAGTCATCTATGAATGAAACATAGTACACAGACTTTCCCAGTGATGGAACTGACACAGGTCCAAACACATCACTGTGCACAAGTTCTAATATTTTGTTCGCCCTCTTAGCACCAGAAGGAAAACTCACCCGATTCTGCTTCCCATATACACAATGTTCACAGAAATTGAAATCCAGAGAACAATTAGACATACCTTCTACCATACCATCTCTATGCAGTATCCGAAGGCCCTTCTCCAAAATATGTCCAAGCCTTTGATTCCATAGCATGGTCTTTTCTCCAGAGACAGCTAGGCTTTCCGCTCCACTTTCAGGAACCATAGAACTGTTACACCCATCAATAACAGTGCTACCTTGTAGCTTGTACAGAGTTCCAGTCCGAACTCCCCGCATTAATACCAGTGCTCCCCGAACCATCTTGCAGGCATCTTTCTCGAACACTGTTTTTACACATGCATCATCCATCTTGCTTACAGAAATCAGATTTCTGGCCAATGCAGGAATATGCAGAACACCAGGAAGTGTTCTAATCCTTCCACCTTGCAGCTTCAGCTTGACCTTTCCACGTCCGATGATTCTGGCCCTCCTATCATCCCCTAGGAAGACATCACCACCATCATATTTCTCATACTCGTAGAACCACTCCCTATGGGGAGTGAAGTGAAAGGATGCACCTGAGTCAATCAACCATGACTCACGATCTACATGTGTATTTGAAAAAGAAGCCAAATACACATCCCCACCTTCATCTGAGGTGGTTTTTGCCTCTGCAGAAGGAGCTTCATCAGATCCCTTTCCTTTCTCAGGAGCTTTAGATCTGCATTCCTTTTTGTAGTGTCCTTCCTTTCCGCATTTCCAGCACACCTTTACAAACTTTCCGGGAGATTTAGATCTCCCTCTAGATTTAGATCTCCCACTCGAAACCTTATTCTTGTTTCTGTTCTGGGACCTTCCTCGTACAGATAAGGCATCTCCATTCTGACCCTCCATATTTCTCTGTCTCATTTCCTCCGACAGCAAGGCTGAGACAATGTCATCAAAATTCAAGGTAGTTGTATTGCTACCTATTGCAATAACCAGACTGTCCCATGAGTCTGGTAGAGAGCACAACAAACTGATGCACTTATCTTCATCTGAGATTTTAATATCAACAGACGACAGCTGACTTACCACAGTATTGAAGGCGTTCAGATGCTCTGTCACTGAGTCTCCATCCTTCATCCTCAGGTTATACAACTTTTTCCGCAGGAACAACTTATTCACCAGAGACTTAGATTGGTAAAAAGTCCCAAGTTTTTCCCACAAATGCTTCGCCGTAGCTTCCCGAGATACATTCAACAATACTAAATCTGAGACACAAAACCGTATTGTGCTCTTAGCTTTCCGATCCAGTTTCTTGCAGTCTTCATCTGACATTGTCGTTAGTTTAGTACCTGGATCTACCGCGATCCACTGATCTTTATCCACCAGCAGATCCTCCATCTTGAGCTTCCACAACTCAAAACTCTGACCATTAAATTTCTCGATCTCTATCTTTCCGCCGCTTGCCATCTTCTTTCACCGCAAGAATCGATCCCGCAGATCTCCCACTGCACAGGGTCTACCACAGGCCCGAGCAAAAAACCCTCAACAACAAAGGCATCCCCTTGAAGCCGAAATGGCTCCGATACCAAATGTAGGTTTTAACCCTGAACAGAAATTATCTACACACGAATCTTATAACAGAAAATAAACAATTGCGAGAGCATAAAACATAAAACAGATAAACACAGAGATTTTCCCCTGGATCCCAAATCGGGACGACCAGCTTGATTTTTCATTATATTCCTTTTAATGTTACAACACATATATATACATGCCGAAGCATACATAAACCCCAATCCATTAACCCTGGATTAGAACATAACCGTAGTTCCCTTGACTGGATCTACAAAAATACCAGGGGCCGAAAACCATCGAACCCCAAAACCATGTGCAAAACCATGCACAAAACCATGGGCGGATCCGCCTATGAGTGGGTCCGCACAAAAAAACAAATTTTGGCCGGGGCGTTGTCCCGGACCCCAACGGTGGGGACTGCTTCGCCCCTCGTGACCCCCCAGCTACGCCCGACGCAACATACAGCGCGTGGGGCCAATCGTGGAAAGAATATAACACATACCCAACAAAGACTAACAACCATGTCATAATCAACTAATAGTCAAAATCATAATACTACAACTATCACCTACTTATACTCAAGTACATATTAGTTGCCTCAACACATGTGTATTAGTACAACCATCTTAAAACAAGATCACTGCTTCATGCAATCTTACAGACACATATACTCATATCACGCAATTAATCAAACATTCAAACAACTTGCAATCATACCATGCTAAATAGATCAACTAGATGACATAAACAAACACTCAAAACAATCAAGCACCAAGTATACGACATAAGAAAATTCATACATCAATGTATCTCACAGGAGGATATCTGTCTGCACAATTAATTTAGATTAGCATGACATAAATTCAAAACATATCAACTCAATCATAAACAAGGTCATGATATCCATAAAAATAACTAACTAACATGTTCACATCATAAGATCATAAACATTTATCATTCATGCATAACAATCGCATATATATAGTCAACCTAGATTAGTATGCCATAATATCACAACGTATTAACTCATACATGAATGTCACAACCCTAACCAACTGCATAGGCCAATCAAAACTAGCATGATACATATAACATTAGGATATTAAAGCAATAACCCTAGTCATCAAGTTAACTAACAAACAACACGTTAACATATAACAGACTCATCGAGCTAGCTACAAGTTAACATATAGCATGATCATCAACAATAGATAACCTATTCATCAAATTAACACAATTCTAGACTAACCAACACATGTACATATGATAACACTAATTAAATAACATATATCATGCATGTAAACATAAAATCAATATAATGAAAGGCATACACATAACCATAATGCATATGACTACGTTGATCAACTAGCATTTATCACATATGTAACCATAGTAATAGAATGACAGACATATGAGTGAACCTAATGCTTACAACAACCATGAATCACATACCGGCATCCCAAGCATACAAAATTATATGATGGTTTGCTCTTACCCAAAATTCCATTGTTGCAACTTCACTTTAATGATCTGCATCTCCTACTCTATCTTAGCCAACACATTAGCATCATAACATACCAATATCATCATGATGTCCTAACTGCATACAACATCCTTAATCAAACCAATGCAAACTTGACCATATGCACCCACTTGACATATATAACCAATCATGAACGACCAATGAATGTTCAACATATGACATCACACAAGAAATCACACACAGATAACACAAAAGCATGACCAATATGTAACCCTAGCATAAGCAATAAATGCATGTATAATATGTAAAAATATGTAAGCAAGTGTGCACGAACAATACACAAGCATGAGCAACACATAACCAGTCATACACTCATGACAACATGTTGAAAACAATGCCATCAACACTTCCATGGCGACACCACTGCCACCATGGCCAACAAAACATGGATGAAACAAGCACATACACCATATGTATGAGAAACACATATGCAACCAATAGAAAAACATGACCAACACACCGCCCATCCAGTCCAAGGGTTTAACCATGCTCTAATACCACTATGTAACACCCCCTTTCCACATCTACCCAAGAAACTGTCCAGCCGAGGCAAATATGCGATGAGAGGCTACTATAATGAGATTCAACCTCCTACGAGATCGTAAGGAAGTGGAACCAACAAAAACATAACATACAAACCTTGTACAATAACAACAACACCCCCAGGAGGTAATCCAACCATTCAGGCCACTTACCACTGGGACACACTGAAATTTTGACCTCTTTGAGTCATAGTCGCAGGCATAACACTGCATTCCAGCAGCTAGGAGGCTATATCCTCAGACACAACACTGCATGTCAGTGGCTAGGGCCCCAAAAACTCAGTTCTATACCTGCATCTCTAGGATTTAAACCACATTTTTAGGCCCAGAACCCAATGCTCTTCCCAAAACTTCATGAAAAGTTTAGAGATGATAAATAACAAGAGGACAATGATACGGAAGCAATCACATCATTAAAAACTGATATGGACCTCTCATATCACAAACATGAAAGCTACAGGTATAAACAACAGAATAGAGCAAAGGGGTCTCATACTTATCTGAGAATCGTTGAGAATATTTTCTTCCCTATATCATTAGTTTCCATACAATCTGTTAGCACTCCACCGGATCTCCGAAGGTTGAGAAGGACACCAACAAAGGTAAACACAGACCTCTTTGGCCTAGTAGCTACACCTACTAGGTAGGAGAGGGATCTCTCTGAGATATCACAACCAAATTGACTGAATAATGAGGATTTTAGGCTAGGTATAGTAGGCTTTAGGGTCTGGTTGATTGATTTTGCGTGTTGGATGGTGAATTAGGTCTAGGAAGGACCAGTTCAGGGCACTGAGGATCAAAATTGCAGAGATCTAATAGGTCAAAGTAGGCACACACTATATCACTTTCAGGTGTCTTGATGACTGTGATTAGACTGGTAGAGTTTCAAAAATAGCATGGAAATCATGAATTTTTTTCAATCAGAAGAAAGTGAAACACAAATATGATAATTCCTCCAAAACAGAGCATCAAATAATGAATTATGCTTATCTAAATTAGGAAACAATCACATTGAGAGATGGACATGAAAATGGAAAGAATAATACATTCAAACATATGAAAACATAAGAGGCAACAATGGTACAACACATACCACAGGAATCCAACCAAAATAACTGCAACTCTATCTATTAGTTCCTGCCAAAATGACTGATTACACTAGTATTCAAAGATCAATTACACAACATACAACCATTGCAATCACAAAGGAAATGAAATATATAGAACAAAACAAATTCTCCCCACTCTCAGGGGTTGAATCCATAACTTGTGGAGTTGTTCCCCAAAGTCCTCAACTAGAATCCTAATGACTAGGGAGGTCAACGAAATCATCCCTATCTTTGATGAAATTGATTCACTTGACCCAAAATTACATTTTTACTTGATGTATCTACCTCTAGTAACTATAAAGACATAATTAAATTTAATTTTTACAATTACATCAGTAAAACTCCTTGGAATCCATCAATCAACTGAGAAAAAGTGAAATTTCTGAAGAAAACAGGAGACTGTAAAAAGCGCAGCATGGGCCTTCAAATTGACTTTTGATTGCTTTGCTGAAGTCCAAATTGAGCCCAAGATAGCTCATTATAAATATATCCTTGTCTAGTTTTAAAAAATATCCTCAAGCGCTGAAAATGGTGGAGTAAAGCTCCTCAAAAATGAAATCTCCCAAGACTGGTTAAAAAGTGCAACATAAGGTTGAAAAACGTGGCAGAAAGGTGTTTTTAGGTGGTTTTTGGGCTTTTCCACCTATCAAAAGCTCAGATTTTGAAGTTCCAATAGTAAAAATTTGATGTAGGGACCATTATATATCTAACCATGCTGATTTTTCATCATTTAGAGGCCTCCATAAAAAGCGCAACATGGCCCACGCTGCACTTTTTGCAGGTTGACTGCACAAAAAGCTTGAAATATTTGACCAAAATCCCCAAAAAATAAAAAAATTGCTCAAAAACCTTCAAAATTGTTAGATGAAGTCCTAATGAAGTATTTCAAGCTACCAAGGAGGCATCAACAAGCAAGTCAAGTTTACCCTTCTCCTTTTGGCTGATTAGGGTTTCCTTGAGCTTATCCCTCAATTGCTTGACCTTGATATTGCAAATCTTATTTCTGGTATGGTAACAGTCAGCCATGTGCCTCAACATTTGATTGCCCTTATTGGCCTTATGAATAAGCTTCTCCAGGTGTATGCTTACTATGTCAAGCCAAACTTCTCTATTCTCATTATTTCCATGGCAATCCTCTCCTCAAAGGTGAGTTCTTCTGGCTCATGTTGTTTTTCCTGCTCTAATGCTCTTTTAAGGCCCCTTGTTTTTGGTCTCTTCTTGGTGATATGAGCCTCATCCTAATCCAAATAATCATTTCTTTTCCTTTGACATCTTTTCTCTTAGCCTTCAACAAGTCCATTTCCAAGATTACTTGTTTTTCACTCAACCGTTTGTTTTCTTGCTCAAGGAAGGAGATAACAAATTGTGCCCTTGCCAAATTATCTTGCAGCTCTCCAATTTTGGCATCTTTCTCTTTGATGACCAGGTTTAAGGTTTCATGTTCATCTTGGACCTCCAATTCCACTACGTCAAAATCCTGTTCTTCCTCATGGTGAAGGGCTTCTTTCTCTTGGAAAATTGCCTCCTCCTGCTTATGATATCCTTGTTTTGCTGATGTAGAAGGAAAGGCCACTTCAAAAATTTGTGGAGAAAACACTTGCCTATGTCCTCTCTAATAGGTTTTGAGCTCTTTGTCCTTTTTATTATTATTCACTGTAGCCCTACTATATGACCTAGTTTGCTTGTGAGAAACTAATGTTGATGGTGGAATAGGTCTAGCAGATTGATTTGGTGGTGTTGTGAAGACCTCTGCCTCAATGAAAGTCTCCCATGCAATGTTCAAATGTTTGAGGTGATGAAGGACAATGATGTTGATGAGTGAATGATGGAAGAGACTGTTCATTTGAAGCTCATACTCTTTGTTCTACACTGTGTAGGCCATTTTTTCAATGCTCTCGGTATACAAATAATAGGGAAGGTTGAGCAATTTCACCCTAGTGAAAAGAATGAATAACCTGATAAGATAATTGTACAACCTAGAGAATCTTCCCTCACAAGTGAAATATTTCATGATGTTCTTCATCATGGGAGAAAACCTATTAAGCATCTGACCAAAAGGGAATATTTTCTTGATTTTGTCTTTATATGGTGCTTTGAGGTAAGGTTCATATAGGTGGGCATCCAAATCCTGAGTTTTGAACCACTTTTCACCTAAATTGTATCCCTGTTGCTGCTACAATGATGTCTGTAGAAATTGTGAATGTCACCCCTACAATGGTCACTTGGTATTTTTGTAGGTTATTGATGGAAATCCTGGTTAAATTAGGATGGATCTGCACTCTATGGACCATCTCACAAAACTCAAAACAACATGCATGTTGAAAATATTTAACTGCTAGGGGTGATGACACCAATTCCCTAGTATCTGATGGTTCAAGCCTAAGGATTCTCCCTCCTTTGTTGTAGGTTTTATTCTCTTCTTCTGTGGTGTTTCTCTCTTCCTCCATGATGTTTATGTTTGTTTAGAAATGATAGGGGAGAAGTGGAAGGAAAAGGGAGTAGGGTTATAGGGTTAGGGAGTTGGGATAATTGAGGGAAAATTTAGAGAAGGGTGTAAGGGAGTTAGGAATCTTAGGGAAGTTATGGGGAGTTGAAATGCAAGGGGGATGGGTTAGGGAATTTTATTACAGGGATGTTGTCTAGCTGCCTAGAAAAGCGCAACATAGGGGTAGGGTTTTGGGGAATATAGCTTAAAAATGGGGAATGAAGGGATGTGAGGGTAGTGGGGGATAAATTAAAGTGTGAGGAAGGTAAATGGGTCTAGGGAAAAACAAATTTAGCTTGAAAACTGAAAAACTAGGGTTTAATCACTAAAACATGGCAAGGATAGCAATGAGGAGTTTTCACCATAAAATTATGACCATGAGCTGAAAGGAGGGGCTTGGAGGATGTAACTTACTTGCAAATGGATGAAGAAACCTTTAATTGCTGCTTAGAACCCTTACAAAAAATATTTGAGGCCGTAGCTCCTTCACTCCAAAAAGTGCAGCGAGCTTGAGAAACACGCAACTAACCCTGCAAAAAAACGCAACGTGCCTAAGAAAAGTGCAACATGCTCACTGCAAAAAGTGCAACGCCTATGGAAAAAGCACAACAATGGACCAGGAACTCGGCTTTTTGAAGGAAAAATTAATTTTTTTCTTGGGCAAGTGTGAGAGATCGATACTGAAGAGTGAAAATGAGTGACTTTTGGTCTTTGAGGGCCTTTTATACTTGGATAAATATCATTAAATGGATATGGACCCACATTTCCTTTTTTTAAAAACAATCTTATATTGCATTTTTACCTTTAACATTTGAACTTGATATTTTGGTGGCTTAGTAATAATAAATTTATTTTTGGAACCTTAATAATTTGCTGTTGGAACTTTGAGTATTTGTAACTACTTGAAACTGTAAAGTAATTATTACAAATTAGGAATCATAAAATTACACTTGCTTTGAAATCAAATATATTGATGAAAATACTTTATTGTCACTCCTTTACTTGTTGGAATTTATGCATGAAATGATTATTTGATGACCTTGGAACCCTAAGACCTAATGGAGACTCTGGAATAAATGAAACCATGATGAAAATGCATGTAATGATGATGAAAAATCACGAATGATGGTAGACTCAGCTGAGAGGTGAAATGAGCTAGCAAGTAGTAAAATTTTGAAAGGAGTGAAATCAAACCTAGATCTACATCCAATGACCAAATTTTTGCATGATGACCTAATAGAATGAAGAAATTTTGAAAATGGGACCTTAACAAGACATGATAAGAGTATATTTGATCACTAGTGGAAGGATGCAAAAACTGACACTAACACAATCTATTTGACCATAGATACATTGTGCATTCATTTAGAAGTAAAAACACGGAGAGCCATATATCATCACTATCAACATACATATTTATAACCAGCATAATAACAACAAAAATATAGTGGATACAACAACACCAGAATCCACATAGTAACCTGTACATTTATACATCAAATACCAAAGGAATGAGCTTCTCATTTATGGATATGAAAACCAATCGGAGATGGGAATTCCATGTTCCATCCAACGATAGATTGGCTGAGCCAAATCTCTCTTTAGCCAATCACCCTCGTGCCATATTCCAAGCATGAATGTGGGACTCAAACCAAAAGATCCAAACTAGGGCATCCCGAGGCTAAACCACCTCACCCTTATCAATAGAAATAAGGCTTTCCCATGATCCATCCCTAATCACTAGGCCAACACAATAAACATTTAATAACTGGATTTACTGTGATATACACATGATCAATAGGCCAACACAAGCATGGATATCTTCGAATTCTCTCCACCTAAACCGTGAGTAGTTTTCCTGTCTCCTAGTCCCTCAGGCTTTACCGCAACCCACAATTTGAATCAGGGGTCACTAGGCCCTAAACCAAGACACCACCCTCTAGACTTTACCGAATATCCCACCATTCATCACCAAAGATTTGTATGCCTAATCAAAGGAAACCACATCTTCAGGATTTACTGCAATCTAATCCCGGATCACTAGGCCCTAAACCGAGAAAATACCTCTCAAGATTTACCACAATCCAAACCTAAATCACTAGGCCCTAGACCAAGCCACCACATAAACTAATTCTATGTCATAATAATTATTTAGAGGTGCACCTTACTTAGCTTTGCATCCATTCAGTAATCCATCTAAACCAAAACATGAGAACTCCACAACACCATAGCTATCTAAAAATGGAAAGGCTAGGCTGAAACACTATCACACCTAGAAAAACCCATGCCAAGGCATAAAATAACCACATGAAATACCATGCATGCCAGATCTAGCAAGGAAAATACACATGCAAATTGATACCTGCAAAGAATCTCGTTGTAGCTGCTTGATCCTGCTCTTCCTTGCTTGTTTCCTCCTTCTTCTTGCTTTATTTTGCCTTTCTTTATTCAATTCCAAAATGCTCCAAGAAACTCTAAGTGTCCATGAGAGAGAGAGAGAGAGAGAGAAATAGGAAGAGAGCCATAAGTGCGAGCAAATTGTTTTTCCAAATGATCCTTAGAAGCCTTTTTATTAATGAGGCCTCTATTTTCTTCATTTTCAATTATTTTCCTACATTTTCCTCATTTTTCATTGCCTTTCCAATTTCCTTTAGCCATAATAACCAAAATTAACACCTGCTAGGATTTTTTTCCCAACTTTCAGCTTGGAATAAGTGTCCCATCAACCGTGTTTATTATTTTTAACTTTTATTACATGGAATTTTCACCAGGGTTGTTACCGGTTACAACACATACACAAGAGATCACAAAAATTCATTTAGGGAAACAAGTATGTAAGCTTTGTGTGACACTGAATGTATAATGTATAGGAAACTTCCACAATAGGTAAAGAGAAAACGAGCCTTTGATTAGGGAAGTAATAGTAATATCCTAAGAGGGACCCGCGAGCAGAAGAGAAAGATTTCTTGATTAACCTACAAATTAGTTCATAGCATAAACAACAATCATAAAAGCATAACAACACTCATTTAACAATATCCATATCCAAGAAACGAAATAATTCATTTGTCTTATTATATATTACGCCAACATATACCGCAAACATATCAAGAATAGTCTTACTACATTAACAATACATGCATGAAGAAGTGTTGGCTCGAGGAGATTTTGATTATTAATGGAAGGTTTTAAGTACACTGTTACATAGGTGAAACACTAGATCCAATAGTGGAACATGATGCCACGACTTTCTTCTCCAAAGAATGGTTTACCTCCTATGCAACAAAAGAGGAGACAAGGCCAAACTCTAAGAATCCAAGCTCCTTACTTGAGTTATGAGGAGCTATTTCTAACAAATGACAATGAATTTTGAGTTTCCTCATGACTTTTCAACTTCTATGACCGATGGGATTCCATATAACCTTTCACATTCTATATGTGACCTTTTACATTCCACGTGTTTTTTTCACATTCACATGTGTCTCTTGGACTCCATTACATTAAACTTATTACAAAAGAAAAAATATATATAGGATGGTGGCCATATAAGACAAAACTTCTAATAGGATAAAAATGCTTTCAAATAGATAATTCATTTGATTCTTCATGGAGCTCATTGGTGATGCATGAATTCCACACTCTAAATTCTATAGCAATGAATTTGATTTGTACTGAAAAATATGCTACAAACCACATCTTTACCTCCAATGCTTCTGTCAACATGGATTTGGAGCTAGATTGTACACTATTCCCAAACCATGATAATTTCACGTGAGCTTTAGCCGGTGCAATGGAATACTGTAGAAAAATGTCCTTAGTAATCTCCAAGCCTTCATGTTCCAATGCTTGTTTGATTTTCTCAATGTACTACTTCACTTCACGTAAGGTGATATCCTTTCCTCTTGTCTCTCCAAGTGATTCCATTGAAGGCATCTTGTGTTTCTGTGTTAGGGAATCCAAACCATTGTGCAGTTGACTATAAGAATCTATAGTTTTATTCACTTGTTCATTAAGATGGATGTAATTTTGAATGTGGAGTCTCAACTGTACTATGTCCACCTCAACAATAATCCTCTCCTTTGTGACCAATTTTTGCGGAACCTCTGGATATTTTGCATCTCATTCATGTATTTGATCAACAACTATGTTTTCCACCTTTAGGAGTTTTAGGAATTCTTTCAAATTCTTTTATATACTAACTAGGGGTGCCATTACCTCGCGTAGAAGTACCATTTCATCATACAACTACACTAAGTTGTCATCCATTGGCCCCAATTATTCCTATATAGTTGAATTCCATTCTGCTGTGTTGAAACTGTTGGAAGATAATTGTTGATTTTTTGTAGCGAGATGCTCCACTTGTTGCTTTAATACAACCAATTATTTCCTCAATCATGCATTCTAATTTAAAAGATACTTTCTGTTATCCTGTGTTGTTGTAGCAAAAGAAACATTAGTTTCCATGATTGCTCTAGGATTTCTACTAGTGTTTGCAGTTATCACCTTATCTGTGGATACAAATATTGGATTATGCGTATCATTTGTTGAAAATTCAACAAGAAATGTGTGTCTAATTTAATTTTCCCTTATTAAATTGGACAATAAAATGTAATCTTATCTCAAAATCACTTGTAATAGTAATTGAGTGTGATAAACTCTGTTAACTCGTGAATTTTGAGTTGAGGGTGGTTGGTGAGGCATGTAAAGTGATTCTATGTGTTTTAGAGTTCGAGTTGCAGTTAGTGCATTAGTTTAATGCATGGGAAATCAATTAACTCAATTAATTGAGTTAAAATCAGTTTAACTAGTTGTAACTGTTTGTTGCACTAGTGAGAGGTCAAGTGAATTAAATCAGATTTAATTCACATGCAGTGATATGTCATGTAACTGATGATTTACCATTAATAGTTGCATGCATGTCAGTTCCAGTGGAGACCCAGGTGAGAAAAAGGTTAAAGGGATGTTAACTATCAGTTGTATTATTAGTAGGCTGCCCGCGTGTAGTAAAACAACCATAGGACTTCCTAGGAGCATTGCGCAGTTTTGGAAGGTTGAATTTCCTAAGGAATAGGGATTTCATTCCACATGAATTGCACAAGCAAGGAAGGCTGAGCAGAGGCTGTAAATTGGCTAAGTGTTGGTCAATTTTGTCTGGATCAGTGTGATACAGTTGTGAGAGTGCAGGAGACTCTTGTGAGAAGAGTGCATTGTAATTGTTTCATGATTCCTTGGTGAATATACAATAGAAGATAGAGGGGTTTTGAGCAGCAATATTTCCCCGGGAAAATATATGTGTTGTGGTTTGATTTGCTTCTTATTTTACTTGTTGTGATTGACAATCGTGTTTATTTTCTGAAATTAATTTGTAGAAGGATTCAGTATATTTATTTAGCATATCGCATGATCGGATTGAATCCATTGATATACATATTGTTTGTATAATTTCTACACGGTATCAGAGCGCAGGAAATCACTCTAGTGGAGAATAAATTGAGTTTGTGCTGAATAACATTCGAATTTGCAAAAGTATTATTTGGTGCTACAGGCAGATCAAGATAAACTACTTTTAAGGTACAAGTAAACTTTAACATTCCCATATATGAGGGCCAAATAGATGCAAATGATGTAGATAGGTGGTTTAATCTATTAGAAGTATATTTATCAGTTCATGACTTTTTCGATCAGGAGAAGATTATTTTTTCACTCCTCAAAGCTACCCCCCATGTCAAGGACTGGTGGGAAACCTACTGTGAGAAAAAGGACGAGGGGGAACCCTCTCTGTTCTCGGCTGCACCCACTTGGAATTATTTTCGAGATGCCATGAAGGAAAAATATTATCCCGTGGGGAGATATGAGGAAAAGTACATACAATGGACTACACTGCGACAAAAAAGGGATCAATATGTACATGAGCTGACGAATATGTTCTATACAATGTGCACAAAGTTGGGTATTAAAGATTCAGAGAAACATTTGGTGCTGAAGTAAGGAAATTGTCTGCATAGATACATTCAGGAGGAAATGGAGTTTCTCGAAATATCCTTCCTTGGTACGACATACTAGTATGGTGCCAAGATTGAGCAAAAATTCAAACAGATTAAGCGAGACTTTGGATCTCCAAATCAAAAGCAAGGGAAAGGTTCCCCAAACCGCAGAACAAAGGACAAAGCTAAGGCATGGAAGCCCAAGATAACCTACCAAAGCTGCAAGAAAATAACAACACCACGAAGCTGAAGAAGGACACGATAAAGTGGTGTGAGTTCCATAAGAACTTCACTCACGACACAAGTGAGTGTCGGGCCAAGCAGTCACTGGTGGCCGAGATGAAGGCTTCTGAATTAGATGCATGCTCAGACTCTGAATCAAAACCCAACAAGGGGAATGAGAAAGGGAAGAAGATTATTAATGCAGAGCCCAACGCCACCGTTTCCACTACAAATATCCAAAAGGAGGAACCAAAAGATCCAGAGGAGGAGGAGCGTAACTTCCAGTCTTAGATTTGGGTAAAGGGTTCCCTACTACAGTTCATTGTCGACAGTGGGAGCCAAAAGAACCTCATTTCAGTAGAGGTCATGAAGATTTTGGGCTTTCCAACCACAACACACCCACAGTGGTACACCATTAGGTGTCTTCACCAAGGACGAGATCTCTGCGTTAGCCAGCAGTGTTGCCTTCCCTAAAACATCAAGCCCTTTACATATGAGGTATTATGTAAGAATGCTCCTCTTGATTTCTGTGATGTATTATTAGGCCAACCATACTTGTGGAAGTGACATGATGTGTATGAGTCCTAACCTCGCGTTGTTATTGATACTTTGGGCAATAAGTTGTAGAGGATACTAGAGGTACCACCGCCTGCGGCTATCTCTTTGGTTACTGCAAAACAATGCAGTAAGCTCATTTCCAAACTCGGGAAATTTGTTTTCCTGATGATCCGTCCCCAGGGAAAGAAGAAGACTATGGCCACGGCCTCTAGATAGGGATCCTTCACACGAAAACAACAAATGGACAATGTCATGGAGGAGTACGGGGACATCTTCACCTCACCCACAAGGGTGTCTCTGCATTGTCAGGTCAAGAACCCCATCGATCTGACCCCAGGTGCGTCGCTACCCAATGGACTGATCTATCGGCGCTCTGTTATGGAGAACGATGAAATCAAGAGGCAAATTCAGGAGCTGTTGCAGAAAGGTCACATCTGGCCAATTTCATCACCCTGTGGGAGCCTGTTCGTGTTAGTGTAGAAGAAGGATGGGACTTGGAGACTCTGTATTGACTATCGGGCCCTGAACAAGATCATTGTCTTGAATAGGTACCCAATCTCATGGATTGATGACCTTCTGGATCAACTCAAAGGGGCGAAATATTTCAGCAAGATCAACTTGAAGTCTGGGTATCACCAGGTACCAATTGAATCATATGATGTGTGGAAGACTACGTTCAAAGCCAAGGAGGGCATTTTCTAATGGCTAGTCATGCCTTTCGGGTTGACGAATGCTCCCGCAACCTTCATGAGGATGATAACATCTTGCGGCCATTCACCAACTCATTTGTAGTAATTTACTTGGATGACATCCTAATATTCATCCATACTTGGGAAGAGCACCTCCACCACATTCAATAGGTCCTGCAAACACTGTGCAAAAAAAATTATGTGCAAATTTGGAGAAGGTCACTTTTGGCATGACCCAGGTTCAATATCTGGGGTACATTATTGATGAACGGGGGATGCATGTGGATCCAACCAAGATCTAATTAATTTGGGATTGGCCGGCCCCAACCACTCTAACAGAGCTTCGTAACTTTTTGGGTCTTGCTAATTTCTACCACAGGTTCATGTTGGGATTCTCTCATATTACTTGGCCCTTGAGTTAAGTCACCAAGGGAGGAGCGAAAAAAAATTATTTTGTTCGGAATCTCAACAGAAGGCATTCGTAGAATTGAAACATCTCCTCTACTCTGCCCCAGTGCTCAAATCACCAGACTTGAAACAACCATTTGCGATCGAGACAGATGCCTCTAACTATGCTATTGGGGTAGTGCTTACTCAACAGGGGCATCCAGTGGAATATCACAATGAGACATTGTCTGACACAGTCTGAAAGTATCCCACTTATGACAAAGAAATGTATTCCATTAGTCAGGCATGCCGCCAATGGAAGAATTACATTTTTAGGAACGAAACAGTCATCCACACAGACAACCGACCCCTGCAGTTCATACAGACACAAGGGAAGTTGTAGAAATATCGCCATCAGAAGTGATCCACATATCTACAACAATTTCATTTAAACATCAAGTATAAAAAGGGAAGCACAAATAATGTTGCAAAATGCCTCAACCGACCAACGATCATGGTGCTAACCACCATTCTCAACTCTTATGGGCATGAGACTTATGATTATCTGCTTCTCTACAAGAGCGATCCGAAATTTGGGCACACATATAAGACACTCTTGGAGGGTACACAAGTTCCAAATTTTCACCTCCAGGATGCACTGCTATGTCACCTGGGACACATTTGTGTTCCTTCAAGTGAGTGTGCCAAGATGATTTTGGAAGCACACTACAGTCGAGTCGCTGGGAATTTTGGGGTCGAGAAAATAGTGGCAGTAATACATAAGTATTTCTATTGGCTGAACCTTCGATAGGATGTTGGGAATTACATAAGATCCTGCATTGTTTACTCCATTTCCAAATTGACCATCAAAAATCAAGGCCTCTATACTCTGCTACCTACCCCTAGTAGACCTCAGGAATCCATATCCATTGATTAGTTGTCGGGATTTCCTTCTACTAAGCATGGAAATAACTGTGTTTTCGTGGTCGTCGACAGATTCTCGAAGATGGCCAGTATGTCGGCCTGCAAGAAGAATATCACAGCAGAAGCCACTACTAAAATCTTCTTTGAATGAGTGTGAGTGCACTTTTGGATCCCTCAGTATATCATGTCAGATCGGGAGAGCAGGTTCCTTAGCACATTTTGGTCCAGCCTCTAGTCAACGATGGACACCAAGCTCACCAAGTCCATAGCTTTCCATCCCCAAACTGAAGGCCAGACGTAGGTCGTCAACAGGATGATTGTACACATTTTGTGCATGTACAATTAAAAGAATCCACACACATGGGATGAGATCCTTCCCTATGTACAACATAGTTATAATTGGGCTCTCCACATCTCAACTGGCCGCAGCCCCTTTGAGGTGGGCCTAGGGTTCCAGCCACTATGTCCCATTAACGTAGCCATGCTATTTGTGGCTACTCAGGCCGATTCAGCTCATGTCCAGTCTGAAGCTAACAAAGTGAAGAACCTTATTGAGCACATTCAGCACATCCGCTAGTAGGTTCATGACATATTGGACAGAGCCAATGTTAAGTACAATCAGCGACATGATCAACATCGAGTGCCACACCACTTTTAGGTGGGCGATAAAGTGTGGCTACATTGCATAAGGAGCGCCTCATTGGAACCCACCACAAGATTTGTATGCTCCTATATGGGCCATACACCATCACCAAGGCCGTAGGGAACAATTCCCTCATGCTTAGTATTCCACCATTCCTTGGTCTACACCCAGTATTCAATGTGGACCGCCTTCGGCCCTATTTCCCACCTCTACTAGACACCTCTGACATTGCAGAAAAACCCACACCAACAGAGTTAAATCCATACTGCATGGAACAGGCCACCACAGATTGCATCAAGGATATGCAAATCAATAATACTCGCCAGCAAAAGATCCAACTGTATCGGGTGGTCAAAACTGGCCAACTCCTGCACCAAGGCAAATGGTTCACCAGGGACCAAGTTCAGCATAAGTTTCCTCATCTCATGGAGGAACTCAACGCAATGGGGGCCATTAATTCCTAAGGGGCTAGGAATGATCCATGTGGATATTGGTGGCCACCCACCTATTCCACTTGGGGCACCACCATTGTTTCTTTCAGTTTTTCAGTTTCCTTAATAATAGCACAATTTACTATTTTTAGCAGTTTTTCGGGTCCTGAACTTCTGGAGCCATTTTGAGGCCCTAAACGATGTTTTTTGGGCATATCTTATCTGGATAGTAAATTTTTTCATTTTGGATTCAAAATTTGTAGTCAGCAGTTAGATCTTTCTAACAATGTATCATGTGCATCAAACAGAGATAGTATGCCAAAGTTACAACCAAGAGAAATTGATGTACCAATTTACCCCAACGGGGCCCATATTCTGGCGTTTCATCTCCTAGGGTTAGGTTTTTGGATGTTTAGGGTTTTCCTTTGTTTCTCAGTAATATATAGGCCTTCGAGCCTCATTTTAACACATAGGTCAGAGGCCAGTAACCACCACATCTCTTTTGAGAGACAAGCTACCAGGGCCCTAGCTAGTTTATTTCCATTCTGTCCGTAAACAGATTTTAGTTCTTTGATATTAATGAAATGAAGTGTTGTTTCCACTGATTTTTCATATTTATGGTTATATGTGTATTCTGTTGCGTTTTTGCATAAATCTTGATCAGCTGGTAAGGAAATGAAGGAGAAGGGTAAGAAATCCTATTCCAAATATGAGACCGAAAAAGAAGGCAAGAAGCGTGACATGTCTAGAGTGAAATGTTTTCACTGTGACGAGCATGGACACTATGCCACTAATTTTCCACAGAAGAAGAATAACAAGAAGGCTTCAAGATCTGTAGTTGGTGAGGCTTTGGCCTCGCAATTTGAGTTGGAATTCTCGCTCATCACATGCATGGTGTCAAGTGCGATGGGATCAATGTGGTGCTTGGATAGTGGTGCATCTTTCCACATGACGAGAGAGAGAACGTTTCAGTAGCTTGGAGGAGAAAGATCTACAAATGCATATCGAAATGGGTGATGACAGAAGGTATAGCGCTACTGGGATTGGTACGGTTACTTTCCAGTTGTAATGTTGGAGGATAGAGGTTATGATGTGGTTTTCAATGAAGGGAAATATTTCCTTCGACATAAAGCCACAGGACAAGCCAAGAAGATTGGGTTCATGTGAAGAACCTCTACAAACTTGATGTAGATGGTTACACATCATTGATGGGTAAGGCAGAAAAAGTGGCGAGTCGGGATGAGGGTGAGTTATGGCACAAGGGATTGGGCCATCTACACCACGTTGCCTTGAAGTTCATGTAGTATATTTCTACTGGCCTTCCAAAGGGTACTCTTACGTAGATAGACACATGCAAGGGATGTACCATGGGTAAATATGCAAAGGCCACTTTTCACAAGAAGGAGAACCGAGCAGTGGAAATCCTTGAGAGATTTATCTCAGACGTGTGTAGACCATTCTCTAAAGCTTCGACAACAAAGAACATGTATTATGTGATCTTTGTTGATGATTTTTCTAGAAAGTGTTGGATCTACTTCATGCATAAGAAAGATCAAACGTTCTTAAAAGTCTGTAAGTTCAAAGCACTGGTTGAGAAAGACAGGGGGAAGCATGTGAAGGTTGTTAGGAGCGACAATGGTGGTAAGTAAATCTCCAATGAATTCAAGAACTTTGTAGCAAAGAAGGAATTCAGAGAGAGTTGATTGTGCCTCATAACCCACAACAGAATGGGGTCACAGAAAGAAAGAACAAAACAATTGTGGGTGCGGCATGAGCGATGTTGCATGATCAGGGCCTACCTTTGCATCTGTGGGAAAAGGCATGCAAAACAATGGTATTTGTGAAGAATTGTAGTCCTCATCGGATACTTACCATCAGTACACCATATGAGCCTTTTTTTGATAAGAAACATGATGTTTCATATTTTAAAATTTTTGGCTCGTCTATCTATTGCCATGTGACCAAATATTCTAGGAAGAAGCTCAAGCCAACAACTGAGATTGGGATATTTGTGGGATACAATGATACTCCCCACAACTATCGGGTGTATTTTCCAAACAACAGGATGATTGTTATGAGATGGGATATAAAATTTGATGAGGAGAAAGCCATGCGATTGTCCCTTGAGAGGGAGCTTGATTTTCATGTAGAGGAGGAACTCTTGGTTCCAAAGAATGAACCTCAAGATGTGGAGCAGCCAAATGCGAAGGATCATGGAGTGGCAGAAAACACCCATGTAGAGCCATCCACCAGACATGGTAGAAGGTGCACCACAGAAGCTGATAGATTGAGACTTGATGCGGCAGAATAGGTAGGAGTACCTACTTCACTACGTAGATAGAGACAGTCTCCAAAAAGGTTTACTGGATACATGGCTCTTATAAGCAAGGGTATTGTGACAGAACCATCATCCTTTGAGGAAGCAGTGCAACAACCAATTTGGGTTGATGACATGGTTGAGGAGTATGACTCCATCATCAAGAAGAGTGCATGGGAACTTTTCCCAAGACGAGTCAGAAAATGAGTGGTTGGATCTAGATGGATCTATAAGGTGAAGTAAGAGGTAGATGGGAGTGTGGATAAGTACAAGGCTATATTTGTAGCTTGGGGATTCTCACAAGTTGAGGGGATTGACTATGAGGAGACTTTTTCACCGATTGCGAGATACTCATCGATTAGAATTATCCTTGCACTCTCAGCGCAGATGGGGTGGTAGAAACATCAGATGGATGTGAAAACTACATTTCTCAATGGATTTATTGAGGAAGAAGTGTACATAGAGCAGCCATAAGGTTTTGAGACCTTTGACAGTGAGTCGCATGTGTGCAGACTCAAGAGAGCACTGTATGGGCTGAAGCAAGCACCTTGTGCTTTGTACACCAAGATTGACAGCTATTTCACCGGGTTTGGCTTCATAAAGAGTGAAGCGGATGTAAACCTGTACCAGATTGTGGTTGATGTTAAGCTCTTGCTTATCATACTTTATATTGATGATCTAATTTTGACAGGTGATGAACAACTCACAACTTCTTGCAAAGAGGATCTTGCAAGAGAGTTTGATAGGAAGGACATGGGACTCCTTCACTATTTCCATGGTTTGGAGATATGCCAGTGGGATGGTGAGCTATTTGTTTCTCAAGGCAAGTATGCCAAAGATATTTTGAGAGAGTTTCACATGGAAAGTTGTAAATCCATGGAGACTCCTCTTCCAGAAAACTGGAGGAAGGAGGATGCTACTTCAGGAGAGGTAGTGGAGGCTATTGTTTACAGGTAGCTTGTGGATTCACTGATGTACTTGGTGAACACTAGAATAGACATTTTCTATGCAATTAACCAACTGAGTTAAGCTATGGTTAAGCTGACCAAGCTCTTTTGGAAGGCGGGGAAGCATGTCTTGAGATATCTCAGCGGAACTATAGAGTATGGATTATGGTATAGATGGACAAAGGGAGTGAAGCTTCAAGGCTTCACCGATGTAGATTGGGTAGGCAGTCCATCAGACAGAAAGAGCACATCAGGAGGGATCTTTAGTATAGGATCGACAACAGTTTCTTGGTACAACAGGAAGCAAATATATGTGGCACTCAGTTTAGCTGAGGCAGAGTACATGGAAGCCAGTCTGGCTGCATGTGAGGTCATCTGGATGAGGAAGATTCTGTTTGGTTTGTTTGGTCATCATATGGATCTAGCGGTGATACATTGTGATAACCAGAGTTGCATTAAACTCTTGATTAATCTGGTATCCCATGATAGGTCCAAGAACATAGACATCTAGTACCACCATCTCAGAGATTGTGTTCATAGGCGCATTATGTTACTTCAGTACATTCCCACAGAAGATAAGGATGTAGATATTTTGATGAAGGCACTTGCCAAGAGAAAATTCAAATACCATAGAGGCAGGATCGGGGTAGCTGATAATCCATTTATTGTTGAAAAGTCAACAATAAATGTGTTTCTAATCTAATTTTCCCTTAATTAAATTGGAAAATAAAATGTAATCTTATCTCATAATCACTTGTAATAGTTAATTGAGTGTGATAAACTCAGTTAGGTCATGAATTTTGAGTTGAGGGTGGTTGGTGAGGCATGTATAGTGATTCTAGGTGTTTTAGAGTTCGAGTTGCAGTTAGTGCATTAGTTTAATGCATGAGAAATCAGTTAACTTAATTAATTGAGTTAACATCAGTTTAACTAGTTGTAACTATTTGTTGCACTAGTGAGAGGTCAAGTGAATTAAATCAAATTTAATTCACATGCATTGATATATCATGTATCTGATGATTTAATGTTAATAGCTACACGCATTCCAATTCTAGTGGAGACCCAGTTGAGAAAAAGGTTAAGGGGATGTTAACTATTAGTTGTATCATTAGTAGGCTGCCCGCATGCAGTAAAAAAACCATAGGATTTCCCATGAGCATTACGCAGTTTTGGAAGGCTGAATTTCCTAAAGAATAGGGATTGAATTCCACATGAATTGTGCAAGGCAGGCAAGCTGAGCAGAGGCTGAAAATTGGCTAAGTGTTGGTCGATTTTGTCCGGATCAGTGTGAGACAGTTGTGAGAGTGCAGGAGAATCTTGTGAGAAGAGTTCATTGTAAATGTTTCATGATTCCTTAGTGAATATACAATAGAAGATAGAGGGGTTTTGAGAAGCAAGCTTTCACTGGGAAAATATCTATGTTGTTGTTTGATTTGCTTCTTTCTTTACTTGTTGTGATTGCCGATATGGTTTATTTTCCGCAATTAATTTGTAGAAGGATTCAATATCTTGCTTTAGCATATCGCATGATTGGATTGAATCCATTGATATACATATTTTTTGTATAATTTCTACATAATTTAGGAAGAATATTCGTCTTTATTACATGATCCCTTTCTTTAGATGATCAAATGTAACATTACATACATCCATGACCCTATCTTCCAGTGGAGATGTAATTCCCATCTCATCAAATGGGAGATTACCTCCTGTAAGAGGAGGTTTTGTTGGAGAACCTGGCCCATCATCCATGGGATTGATGGCATCATCTTCCTCTAATTATTCTTCTATTTCCTGAGTCATTTGTTCTTCTTCTAGCCTTTGTGCTCCTTCCTCCTCTTGTGAGTGCATTTTTTGTTGTTCTTATATTCTCCTTATTTCTTATTCTTCTTCCTATTTATTTCTAAGTTATTCACCTTGCTTCCTCTTCTCCTCTTCCTCTTGTTGCATCTTCGCCTCCAATTCTCTCTTCTATTGTTCATCCTCAATAACTCCTTTATTAAATGGATCAAATTTCCATTTTCTTCTCCTTTTCCTCGCAGTTGTGGTACTTTCTTGAGCAGTTGTTCCTTGTGGTGCCTCTTGTATTTATATGTATTAAGCTTGTGGATCTTAGGAGGGACAAGCTTCAAATCTTGGGTGTGGCTTCCTTAATGCATTGTACTAGTTTTTCACCTTTTCATCCTCTGCAATAGTCATTCATACATAGCCTCAATCATAACCAATCTTGTCACAATGTTGCTTGCACACCTTCTTGGGGTCATACCTATGAAATTCCCTGAATCCAAAGTGCAGGAGGTATTTCTCTTGTATTTCATCATCTACCACCTTGAGGCTCTTCAAATCATATATTCCAATCCTCAAAGGGAAAGTGAGCCAAGGGGCCTTCTTCCTTCTATATTTAATTCCTCACATTCCTTTATTTAGTTGATAATCCACTTATTGTAGGATTAGTCACATGTTGTGGCATAACATGGGGAGAAATTTGGCATCCAAAGCATCTAATATAAGTACCATCTGGTGTAGCAAACCAATCTGCGATATCATGCAATGCCTCCTTCACTTGGTTGGTCATGCAAGGAGGATCAATCTCATAAATCATCTGAAATATGACTGCAAAGAAATTCTTCACCAATATTTCATATGCTCCTCTAAACCTTAACTCGGACAACACCATGCAATGTAAGTAGACTAGAAACTTGTCTTGTGGGGTATAGTTCCAATACATCCTTGGGAATGCATATCAGGCCCAGATCCCATCTAATGGATATGTTTTCATATAAAACTCTAATTCTTGGTTTTCTCTTATATATGCTTTGACATGCTCAACATGTCATTGCAATTCAAAAGAAAATATCTCTGCCTAATTAAATATTTTTCCTTGAGTAAAAACCAAGTTGAGCATGGATATATAATTCTCTTCAAATAATTTTGCATTATTCTGCCCATGCAACCTACAACACACACTAATAATGTATTCGTACACATCCCTCAAAATCCTAGTCTGGTAAAATTCACTCAAGCGATGTAGGCTCATGACACGAGGATTTGATAACATCACTTGTGTTTATATTGGTCCATATAGTGTAGAATCAATTATTGTCATATTCTATGGGCTTCAACATCTTGTAATAATTATGCATGTCCACTCCATCACCACTTTCGCTATGCAAAAACAAATTTATATCCTATGTGATAGGATCCATTCCATTGCCTATGCATAAGGCATCATTGGGAACCTGCATGCAATCCTGTGTATCCTGGGCTGCTTGATATTGTTGTAGAATCCCTTGTCTTCCAAATCCTCATGGAACTGATTTGGCATGAATGTTTCTTTAATATATTTCTACATGACCTTGGAAGATTTGTATATAAAACATTGTGTGTATGTAAGGATAGGAATATTAGGCTTTGTAATTTCCACTACTTCTTCAGTCCTTTCTTCTGAAACTTCTTTTGAGGCCACGTGACGGGTAATGGAAGGCATCGTTCCAACATATGATGAGAGAGTAATGACACTAATAGTTGGAACACTTGGAAAGAGGATCAACGAAGATATCCTTGATTCAAAGAGGTGTGCTCAACCCAAATGAGAATGATTGTGTGAAATAATGATTAACTGCATGATTATAAATATATTACATGCATGTTTTCCACTTGTAAATAGATGAGTGAGTTGACTAATTAAAGTGAAGTGGGCCCCTATTTTCTAGTAGTGTGCCTACATGCAACAAGGAAAGTGCATGCATGAGGATGAAGAGGGTGCAATTCTTTGAGCCCAAGGAGTGTGCTCAACTGGAGGGCGCACCACTGATGCTAATGGAGTGTGCTCTACTAGGGCATAGTTCTTGGGCTTGAAAAAGTTCAATCAACTAGGTCACATTGCATTTCATATTAGAGTGCGTTTTTTCCCAAGGAGGGCTCAGTTTCATCCAATAGTGCCCCATAAAACTGCAATGTGAAAAATATGTGCCTTTTTGTGCTTTTGTGTGTGTGATTCATGTCGAACAAAGCTATTTACTAAGTCAGGAAAATTTATGTCTTATCCTATCCTTGGATAATATAATGCAATTTCTCCTAAAGATAGGGTGACATCACTTAGAAAACATTGACTTAGGAGGAAATGACACTTGGGAAAAACACTAGGATAGT
This sequence comes from Pinus albicaulis, assembly GCA_034641835.2. Taxonomy (NCBI): domain Eukaryota; kingdom Viridiplantae; phylum Streptophyta; class Pinopsida; order Pinales; family Pinaceae; genus Pinus; species Pinus albicaulis. The sequence continues at coordinate 1,288,224,937 of CM076583.1, read as the reverse complement.
CAAGAAAACAACGTGATGACACTAGGTAGCTTGGAATGACAGTTCATGTAGGATCCAAAATTGGATTAGGAAAATATTTTGGAGGGTCATTGTCATAGTGACAACACTGGGCGATCCCCATTTTCTCTATTTTGGTTTCATTTTAAGCTCGAATTCTCAACTTTCTATGAAATATTGATTCAATTAGTGAGTCACTTCAGCTCCCTATTCCACCTGGTTAAAGACATAGTCTCTATCGTTACATTAATCGGCATAACACATCATATATCTCACCATATCATAACCCTTTCGATGGGAAGAAGGGTAATATAAAATGGAAATTTAAAGACAATCATAGTATGAGTTTTCATCTCTAGTGTTTCTTCGCTTCCAATAGGTCTGGACAGTACCTTGACGGAGTCAATTTAGGAACGCAAGCCTTGCTTCACTTCCAGTAAGCATAGACAGTACCTAGACGAAGTTTCTTGATTCACCTCTCTTTGCAGGAAGTGTTTCTCTAATTTCACCTTCTTCTTTTTTCATAAACAGAGATGTGTTAAGCACCTTTTGTATCACTGGAGCGGAAGAGGGATCCCAACTTATTAATAGAAGGAGAGGTTTCTCCTTCAGAGACAGGTTTATAAACCTCTGATGATTCTTTGCTCTCTAAAGGGTTTCCCCTTATCTTTCTCTACCCTATTAGACAGGAAATAAAACATTATTAACAAACATAACCAAGTAAAGGAACGAGAATCCTAAATAGATACGGGCATCACCGTTCTTCTTATGGTTTCCCAACTGAAAGGATCATATTTTCCATCCAAAAATCATTGAATTTAAATATATAAACCAAATCAAAGAAGTGGTAACAAATTAGCTAAGGGTTGCACGTTACCAAAAATTTCCTTTCACAAAATATTAGCCACATTGTCTTGAAGCTCAAAACCAGCTCTCATGCAAGGTCTATTAGAACTGAAAAAGACAAAGCGCAAAAAATGAAAATGCAAAAGAAGTAATGCAATGCATCTAACTAATTGAAACCTATCCTATCCTAAACTAATATTTACAGGGTCGATTTAAGTGAAATGGAACTTCCAAAGCAAACATATAAGTTTCTCTCAACTTTTGAATCGAAAGATGTGTGCGTGTAAAATCAATGTGAAATACAATGCAATGAAAAAGATAAACAACCAAAAAATCTACACTAACTCGTAAAAAAATAAAGTGCTATAATAACGGTGTGACACACTTTATTGTTCTATCGACCAAAAAACTCCACAACAACAACATTTCCTAGGTCCACAATCATACATGATTCGATTGATGCATGAAAAAACAAGATATTAGACATGGGTCTTGATCGATGAGATTCTTCGAGCCAATCTGCAATAGGATCACGGAAACAACCTTTTGGAAAAATTTGACAAGAAATTTTAACCAAAGTCATATCCATATTATAAGAAAAATTTGCGGAGGATACAGGGTTGAACTTTTTAATGGATGATGAAGAACATATGTCAGATCGAAGGATTTGACAATTGTTAAGATCACTCTTTGTTTCCGCATGAGAAATCAAAGAGGATGTGACAATTGAAATATAAATGTTTGATTAAGCCTTCTGTATTGGGGTTTTAAAAATTGAATATGCATAAAAGGAGAATCCCTCAATAAATAATCCACATCCCATGAGACGATATTGATGGTAATATTTTGTGAGAAAATTTTAAACACACCAAATTGACAAGTATTTTCGAGGTAGTAGGAACCGGACATAACCAATTGCATGGGTTGAAATGTTCTGTTTTCCCAACTTGACTTCAAATTCTGAAAATATTGAGAATTAAACTTAGAAAACAATGTTAGTTTCTCATATAAACAACATTCATTATTTAAATCACAAGACTCACTCAGCAATTGAGATCCGTCATATCACAAATATTCGATAATGCACATGTCATATCAAATTCATAGAGCTCATTTAAGGTATACCTTATTTTATGATGAATATAATTCAAAATATTTTCTTGAAATCATGACTAAGAAATGGAAATTTTCATTAAAAAAATTCCAATCCACATCCTCATCGAGAAATTCATAAAAAATATGCATAAACCTATCAGCAAATTGCTTAAGAGATTCATTTGATTCCATTCTAAGTGTTACAAGTCGATTTGGGCATCATCCCAAAACACATATCAATATTCATTAGGGTCTATCATACTCTAAATTGGATGCTACATGCCCTAAACAAGTCATCACATTGATGGTCTTCCTTCGTGAAAGTTTCACTGCTTAGATGCCAGTTGAAGTGCCCCATTGAGCCATCAACACACCCCTAGACAGTTGTAACTTCTTTCATAGCATCCACTCCCATGCAAGGTTGTGTTGTAGAGGATCTAGGTCCACTTTAGAGTGCATTGGTCAATTGGGAGCAAATTTTTAATTGTATTTTGGCAATCTTCCCAACCTCTAGTGACTTCTAGAAGTTGTTCCAACTTTCACCTCATCTGATAGCCTCGAATTTAGAATCCATGAAGTCATTAAACTTCTTATCCTCCTATTCCCATGAACAAGGAAACCTCTTCATCCATCTTTAGGAAAGCCATTCAATGATTCATTTATGTCAAAATATCTTCATATACTTATAAATAGATCATTGAACATAGTGCACAAGAGAACAATAATTTGTGTTAAGTACAGTTATGCTGGTGAGATATCAACTCTTGAAGGTATTTGATCCGGATTTATGCAGGAACGCAACAGAATAAACACATAACCATAAATACAGAGATGCAGCGGAAATAACACTTCATTTCATTGATATCAAAGAACTGAAATTTGCTTACAGACAATGGAAATAAAACTAGCTAGGGTACTGGTAGCTATCTCTGAGAAGAGATGTGGTGGCTACAGACCTCTGAACTGCTTTACAATGAGGCGCGAGGGCGTATTTATTATTGAGAAACAATGGAGAACCCTAAACATCCCAAAAAACCTAACCCTAGGAGATGAAGCGCCAAAACTATGGGCCCCGTTTGGGTAAATTGGTGTTTCAACTTCCCAGGGACGTAACTTTGGCATACTATCTCCGTTTGACGCATATGATACATCATTAGAAAGCTCTATCCGAGGACTACAGCTGTCGGGACGAATTTTATCAAAAAATTCGCTGGCGCTTTCGTACCCAAAAACGTCGTTTAGGGCCTCAAAACGGCTCCGGAAGTTCAGGACCCGAAAAACTGCTAAAAATAGTAAGTTATGCCAAAACGGAAAAACTGAAAGAGACAATGGTGGGGGCCCAAGTGGAATAGGCGGGTGGCCACCAATATCCACCTGGATCATTCCTCCCCCTTAGGAAGCAATGGTCCCCATTGCGTTAAGTTCCTCCATGAGATGAGGAAATTTCTGCTGAACTTGGTCCCTGGTGAACCACTTCCCTTGGTGCAGGAGTTGGCCAGCTTTGACAACCCGACATAGTTGGATCTTCTGCTGGCGAGTGTTCTTGATTTGCATGTCCATGATGCAATCTGTGGTGGCCTGTTCCATGCAGTCTGGATTTAACTCAGTTGGTGTGAGTTGTTCTGCAATGTCCGAGGTGTCCAGTAGAGGTGGGAAGTAAGGACAAAGGCGATCCACATTGAAGACTGGGTGCAGACCAAGGAATGGTGGAATACTAAGCTCGAAAGCATTGTTCCCTACAGCCTTGGTGATGGTGTACGGCCCGTATCGGAGCGGGCGAAGCTTGCGGTGAGGTCCAGTGAGGCGCTCCTTCTGCAAATGTAGCCATACTTTATCGCCCACCTGGAAGTGGTGTGGCACCCGGTGTTGATCATGGCGCTGTTTGTACTTCGCATTGGCTCTGTCCAATATATCATGAACCTGTTGGCGGATGTGTTGAATGCGCTCGATGAAGCTACTTGCTTTGTCAACTTCAGACTGGACATGAGCTGAATCGGCCTGAGCAGCTGCAAACGGCATGGCTATGTCGATGGGACATAGTGGTTGGAATCCCAAGCCCACCTGAAAGGGGCTATGGCCAATTGAACTGTGGAGAGCCCGGTTATAACTGTGTTGTACATAGGGGAGGCTCTCGTCCCATGTGCGTGGATGCTTTGAGTTGTGCATGCGCAGAATGTGTACAATCATTCTGTTGACTACCTCTGTCTGGCCATCTGTTTGGGGATGGAAAGCTGTGGACTTGGTGAGCTTTGTGTCCAACAGTGACCAGAGGCTGGACCAAAATGTGCTGAGGAACCTGCTATCTCGATCTGATATGATAGACTGTGGGATCCCAAAGTGCACCCACACTCGTTCAAAGAAGAGTTTAGCAGTGGCTTCTGCTGTGATATTCTTCTTACATGCCGCCATGATGGCCATCTTCGAGAATCTGTCAACGACCACGAAAACACAGTCATTTCCATTCTTAGTAGAAGGCAGGCCCGACATGTAATCCATGGAGATGGATTCCCACGGTCGACTAGGGGTAGGTAGTGGAGTATATAGGCCTTGCTTCTTGATGGTCGGTTTAGCAATGTCACAAGCAGTGCAGGATCTGATGTGCTTCTCGACATCCTTTCGAAGGTTCGACCAATAGAAATACTTCTGTAGTATTGCTACTGTTTTCTCGACCCCGAAATGCCCAGCGACTCGACTGTAGTGTGCTTCCCATATCATCTTGGCACGCTCGCTTGAAGGAACACAAAGGTGTACCAGGTGACATAAAAGTGCATCTTGGAGGTGAAAATTTGGAACTTGCGTGCCCCCCAAGAGTGCCTTGTAAGTGTGGCCGAATTCTGGGTCACTCTCATAGAAAAGCGGCCAATCAGAAGTCTCGTGCCCACAAGAGTTGAGCACGGTGGTGAGCGCCACGATCGGTGGTCGGCTGAGGCAGTCTGCAACATTATTGGTGCTACCCTTCTTGTACTTGATGTTCAGATGAAACTGTTGCAGATATGTGGACCACTTCTGATGGCGATCATTCTGCAACTTCCCTTGTGTCTGTATGAACTGCAGGGGCCTGTGGTCTGTGTGGATGATTGTTTCCTCCCCCAAAATGTAATGCTTCCATTGTCGACAAGCTTGCACAATGGAGTACATTTCTTTGTCATATGTGGGGTACTTGCGAACTGTGTCAGACAATGTCTCACTGTGAAATGCCACTGGATGTCCCTGTTGAGTAAGAACTGCCCCAATAGCATAGTCGGAGGCATCTGTCTCGATCTCAAATGGCTGTTGCAAGTCTGGTAAAGTGAGCACTGGGGCAGAACAGAGGCGGTTTTTCAGTTCTGTGAACGCCTTCTGTTGAGGTTCCGACCAAAACAATTTTGCTCTCGCTCCTCCCTTGGTGACTTGACTCAAGGGCCAAGTGATATGAGAGAATCCCAACACGAATCTACAGTAGAAATTAGCAAGACCCAGAAAGCTGCGAAGCTCTGTTATAGTAGTCGGGGCTGGCCAATCCCGAATGACTTGGATCTTGGCTGGATCCACATGCACCCCATTTTCATCAATAATGTATCCCAGATATTGAACCTGGGTCATGCCAAACGTGCACTTCTCCAAATTGGCACACAACTTGTGTTGCCGCGGTGTTTGGAGGACTTGTCGGATGTGATGAAGGTGCTCTTCCCAAGTCTTGCTGAAGATCAGAATGTCATCCAAGTACACCACTACGAATGAGTTGGTGAATGGCTGCAAGATGTCGTCCATCATCCTCATGAAGGTTGCGGGAGCATTCGTCAACTCGAAAGGCATGACCAGCCATTCAAAAAGGCCTTCCTTAGCTTTGAAGGCAGTCTTCCACACATCAGAGGGTTCAATTGGTACCTGGTGATACCCAGACTTCAGGTCGATCTTACTGAAATATTTTGCACCTTGGAGTTGGTCCAGAAGGTCATCAATCCGTGGGATTGGGTACCTATTCCGGACGGTGATCTTGTTCAGCGCCCGATAGTCAATACAGAGTCTCCACGTCCCATCCTTCTTCTGTACCAACACGATCGGGCTCCCACAGGGCGATGAACTTGGTCTGATGTGGCCTTTCTGCAACAGCTCCTGAATCTGCCTCTTGATTTCATCATTTTCCAGAACAGAGCGTCGATAGGTCGGTCCATTGGGTAGTGGCGCACCTGGGGTCAGATCAATCGGGTGCTTGACCTGGCAGTGCAGAGGAACCCCTGTGGGTGAGGTGAAGATGTCCCCGTACTCCTCCACGACCTTATCCATTTGTTGTTGTCGTGCAGAGGGGCCCTGTCTGGAGGTCGTGGCCACGGTCTTCTTCTTGCCCTGGGGGCGGATCATCAGAAAAACGAATTTCCTGGTTTGGGAAATGAGCTTACTACATTGTTTTGCAGTAACCAAAGAGATAGTCGTAGGAGGTGGTGCCTCTGGTATCCTGTACAACTTATTTCCCAAAGTAATAATAACAGCACGAGGTCGAGACTCATACACAGCATGACGCTTCCACAAGTATGGTTGTCCTAATAATACATAAGAAACATCAATAGGAGCAACGTCACATAATACCTCATCCGTGAAGGGCTTGATGCTATAGGGAAGGCGACACTGCCGGCTGACGCGGAGATCTCGTCCTTGGTGAAGCCACCCGATGGTGTGTGGATGTGGGTGAGCTGTGGTCGGCAAGCCCAACCGCTTCACGGCGTCTGCTGAAATGAGGTTCTTTTGGCTCCCATTGTCGACAATGAACTGTACAGGGGAGCCCTTTACCCACATCTGGGAGTGGAAGAGACGTTCCTCCTCCTCTGGATCTTCCGGTTCCTCATTCTGGACCTTTGTAGTGGCAACAGTGGCGTTGGGCTCCGCATCAATAATCTGTTTCCCTTTTTCATTCCCCTTTTCAGGTTCTGATTCGGAGTCAGAGCATGCATCTGACTCAGAAGCCCTCATCTCGGCCACTAGCGACTGCTTGGCCCGACACTCACTTGTGTTGTGAGTGGAGCTCTTGTGGAACTCACACCACTTTCCCGTGTCCTTCTTTGGCTTTGCGGTGCTGTTCTTTTCTTGTGGCTTCGATGAGTTGTCTTTAGCCGCCATGCCTTGGCTCGGTCCTTTGTTCTGCGGTTTGGAAGCACCTTTCCCTTGCTTTTGATTCGCAGATCCAAAGTCTCGCTTCTTCTGCTTGAATTTCTGCTCAATCTTGGCAGCATACCGGTATGCCGTGCCAAGCGAGGAGATGTCAAGGAACTCCATTTCCTCCTGAATGTATCTTTGTAGAAAGCTGTGATACTTTAGCACGAAATGTTTCTCTGAATCTTTGATACCCAACTTTGTGCGCAGGGTATGGAACAGATTCGTCAGCTCATGCACATCTTGATCCCTTTGTTGTCGCAGCGTGGTCCATTGTATGTACTTGTCCTCATAGCTCCCCACGGGATAGTATTGTTCCTTGACGGCATCTCGAAAAGAATTCCAAGTTGGTACGGCCGAGAACAGAGAGGGTTCTGTCTGGTCCTTGTTCTCACAGTAGGTTTCCCACCAGTCCTTAACATGGGGGGTAGCTTTGAGGAGTGCAAAATAATCTTCTCCCGGTCTGAAAAGTCATGAACAGAGAAATATCCTTCTAATAGATTCAACCATCTATCTACGGCATCTGCGTCTATTTGACCCTCAAATATGGGAATGTCAAAATTTACTTGTACCTTAAAGGGAGTCGCAACTCCAGAGTGGCTACTGGATGCAGATGCGCCGTCGGTGGGCAACCGTTGAAGGATCTGAGCAAAGCTATCCATCATCGCGTTCCTTTGTTTTTCGAGGGCCTCCTCGAGCAATATTTTGATAGGATCTCCTGCTCCCTCATCTTTCTTTTCGTCCCCCATGGGCGTCCGTCGAGGTTTGCGAGGCTGATCTTCCAAAGGTTCCACCAGATCAAGCCCTAGCTCCTTATACCCCGACCTCGTTGGGGACATGCAAAGAAGGATCGAGAAAAAGCAGACCGCTCTGATACCACTGATCCGGATTTATGCAGGAACGCAAGAGAATAAACACATAACCATAAATACAGAGATGCAGCGGAAATAACACTTCATTTCATTAATATCAAATAACAGAAAGATGCTTACAGACATAATGGAAATAAAATAGCTAGGGTGCTGGTAGCGAATCTCTGAGAAGAGATGTGGTGGCTACAGACCTCTGAACTGCTTTACAATGAGGCGCGAGGGCCTATTTATTGTTGAGAAACAATGGAGAACCCTAAACATCCCAAAAACCTAACCCTAGGAGATGAAGCGCCAAAACTATGGGCCCCGTTTGGGTAAATTGGTGTTTCAACTTCCCAGGGACGTAATTCCCACATCTAGTGGCTTCTAGAAGTTGTTCCAGCTTTCATCTCATCTAATAGCTTCGAATATGGACATCATGGAGTCATTAAACTTATTATCCTCCTATTCCCATGAACAAGGAAACCTTTTCATCCATTTTTAGGAAAGCCATTTAATGATGCCTGTATGTCAAACTACCTTCATCTACTTATAAATAGAGCAATAATCATAGTGCACAAGAGAGAAATAATTTATGTTAAGTAGAGTTATGCTGGTGATATCATAGCTCTTGGAGGTATTTTGCATGTACTGTGATGCTGCTGGATTGTTGATGTTGGATGTGATGAGGATGGGACTAAAGCTGGATGTGTGACAATGAATCGATCAACTGGTTTTACTATTCCTTCTACTTCATAATAAACACATGTGTTCCTTCCTAATTCATGTGTCAATGATGTTAGATGTGTATTTATGAATTTAATCGATTCAATTTGTTTAAATTGAATAGATCATATTGCCTTTATGTTGTTTTTTGTTTTCTATTTTCCATTGCAAGTATCAATCAAGCAAGTTCAGTTAGATTGAGAGCAACGAAAGCGACGAAGGGAGGCGAGGAAAAGCGAACAGATTACAAATAGATTTTCCTCCCTTTATCTATTAATTTTAAGTAAAAGGTCATATAGCATTCTTTTCTGTTGTTCTAAGTGCACCACCACACTTAGAGAAAACATACTTATTCGTAGGTTTGATTTCCATAAAACAAATTGGAAATCATACTGGGAATCGACAGATCATCCCTGGTGGTTTTGTCCTTGTCCATCAACATCTAGTAGACTTTACCTACTTATTTTAAGTCATTTTAATGTGTCTTAGAAAAATTAGTGTGTTTGATTTATTTTTCATAGAATCCTTTGGAACCAACGCACTGTTGGTCTTGACACAGTACTCTATATAGCACTACTGGTTTAGTGATAGTGCTCTGCAACGCATTGTCTCCCACTTAGGGGTGCATTTCCCGTGTGACCAACCAAAATCTATCATATTTTGTCTTTTGAAAATTCATTTCAGTGTCTTTCTTGCTGAAGTTTTGAGTGATTGATTCCCTCTAGAGACCAGATTGCCTCTACTCTTCTTGCCTCACTTTGGATTTGTTTGATCAACGTTTCTTTTTGTTTTCTTTGTCATTATCGAATAGTTCCAAAATTAAATTTTACATTTGATCAATTTATTATTTTCAAAAAGAGGAATTTTCGTTTCAATATTTTTCTATCTTGAAAGTTTTGAGTGATTTTTTGTGCATTAGTTTCTTTTTCGTTCATCTAATGTAATATTCCCAAATGGGAAAAGCAAGAATATAGAAAAAAAATGTTGGAAATAGAAGTGTAAACATCGCATCAAAGCATAAGACCAATATGGATCTTCTTTATACATCATAACATCAGCAAACATGAATAATATAATGGGCCACAAACCATAAAACAAGATACAACAAGCCTCCAATAAAGAAATCCATCAACAATGAGGTGTTGCTACTATATCAAAATGCCAGAAGACTGCTACAACACAGTCATAGGTGCACTGCTATAGAAAATGAATACAAAAAATATAGATGGTTGTTATATGCCTCAAAATATACAACCAATGAAGATCTAGTCTCTATACAACCTCCAACAAGAAGCCTAAGAGGGTTTTAAAAAATACACCAATATACAAGATATGAATCAAATCCCTAAGGCTGAAGATTCAGTGCAACAATGCAACTGGAAAGATGTGGCTGATCTATTGTGACAAAATAATGTAGCCTCCTCCAATTGATCCTCTAGATGAAAGGTTGATCCCTTCACTAGAAAACCTCTTCTCCAAATGGTGTACTAAAACCACCCCTGCAACTCCTCCCTAAAATAACGCAGTCCAAGACTGAAACTGACGTGTAGGTGAAAATAATAATGTGGCCTGATGCCAAATGCTACAATAAGGCTCAAGGGCCTTCCTCACCACCCTCCCAATGAAAGGAACCTTCCTCCACTAGAAAAAATATCAGAAAACACCTGAATGTAGTCTCCACTGCTGCACCCTGCAACTCAGCACATATCTCAACAGAAATTGCGTTTTAGAATAAAGGTAGAGCTTATCCTGATGCCTGAATGTGGAATTATAGTGTAATACTCTTCCTAGATGCTCCTTAAGGATAGAGGTAGGATTCCCAGTCGGGAACACCCTATGCTAAACAACACTGCAATCGTAGCTAAACAACTGAAGAGAGAAACAAGTCTAAATAGACCATAAAATAAAAATATCATAACATAACATAATGAACTATGGCTTCCATCCTCTTCCTTATATAAGTGGTGAGCTTCCTCACCCTTGGCCCCACTCATTAAAGGCACTACTTCCATGCATAGAGTCTCCCTCCAAAACTGCGTTGTCACATAATGAATGCCACTCCTCCATGAAAATTCTATTGATTTGGTCAAAGTTGACATATTCTTGATGCTCCAACCCCTTTCCACACACAAGGGTGCGTAATTAAGCTGCTAAGATGTAATATGCCAAAAAGGGAGAATGCAGTAATACTCAAACACAATATAAGAACTGCAAAAAAGTAAACAATAAATCTAAATACAACATTAGAATGTACAAAGAAGCTGAGCCTTTTTATTATATGGAGAAGATTTAGTTACACAATTTACAAAGATGAGGGAATCTAGCCATAAAGATGGCCTAGAATCACCCTGCAAACACACTACAACTAGAACTGCGTAACTGGTGAGCTTACAGGAAGCAATATTGCACTTCCCCTTTTGTTGTTGATGTAAATGAAGCTGCTACAAAAGGGAATGCAGATCTATGTATCTCAGGAGCTCTGATGATGCCAAGATTCAAGATCTAGCCAATGTGATGGGAACCCAAGATAACCCAGAAAGGATTTTCCAGATCTACAAATTTAGAAAATCACCCTCCCAGGGTTTGATCCTTTGACTGTTGGGTTATGTAGATATGAAGCTAGATCTAGTCCAAATATGGCTACAATATGTTCTACAAATATATATAATATTTGAGGGTTGATGCCTCCTTCAGATCTACAAGCTAAGAGCTAGAAATATTGTCTCCTCTTCTTCCTCCTTCAAGTTGCATCAATTGAATATGCAACTACTATAGAAACTGTGTTATACAAGAGGGAGAGGCTCTATGCCTACTAAAATGTGCTTCAATAAGCTCCAGGCTGATGGAAATGGTGATGGAAATGGTGGGGGATGATCCCTCATAGGATTACTACTGAAATACTTGTAACTTCCTTCCTCCTTTGGATCTACAATGATGGACTGTGCAATCCTTGATGGGACTACTGTTGATAGGAGGTCAATAATTTTTTTCCTAATGCTAGATATGAAATGAAGCCCTAGGAATTCTGCTCTTCAAGCCCAAGGTGATAGTAATAATTCTACATCGGTTCTCCAGCTGAAATACTGAAGACAACCTCCACCTCCCAAACTGATCTTCATAATTTGTGTAATTACTGAAGGTAGGTGTTTTTCAAAGAATGGAAATATGTGTGGCACCAATGCCTGATGATGAATGAAGTACAACCCTCTTCCTTTGATATCACTCAAGGAAAGAGGCGGGATTCCTACTCGGGAACACCCAGTGCTAAACAACACTTGCAATATTAGCTAAACAACCAAAGAAAGCGTGGAATGTAAAATGAAAATTCGAGATCTAAATAGATCTCCAAATTAATAATCAAAATCATACCTACATTTTTGCTTTCATCTCCTTTATATAGTTTATGATCCTTCCCATGCCTTGGCCCACCTCTAAACTGCATTGTGCAAGTGGACATAATCCCCCATGTTTGATTGTGCTATCTCTCCAAGTCATCCATCATGTCTATATGCAATGTACACCCTCTCCATCATGTGTGCATTAATTGCACTACTTCCTCCATCACTTCATTATGAATGCTCTATGGTCTTACATTAGATGCCCTCCATGATCTTAGTTGACTGCTTCAACCTCCATGATCTATCTCATTAATGAGACATGATCTCCATTCCATTCACATTAGTAGCTTCTCCCCTACTCCATTATGTAGATCTATGATTAATTAATCCACAATCACACATAAAAAGTGGATCTTTATTCATCTTGAGGATTATGGGTCCCTCCACCCTTTTATTTACTTAATTCATTAAGAAAATTAAGAACTATAATATTCCAAATATCATGTGAAAATTTGGGAATATTACAGTCCTCCCCAGAAAAATGTTGTTTTTCCTCAAGAAACTACAAAATTAAATGAAAATCCATCCATTCCCCTCCAAATTGAATCCACATAAGGAAGGCCTCCTCCATTTGCTGCAATGCGTCATGCATGTTTGGTTCAAGAGTTGTCTCTCAGAAATGCATAGAATGACCTCCAACTATATGGTTAGATGTCCTCCTTTCACCATGAGGTACCAAGTGACAACCATATGATGTCCAACATCATCATCAATACATGATATACATAAAACAAAGTGGTTCTTCTCACAAACAAAAAGTCCCATCTCACAAAGCATTTCTTCATCCCGTGTTTCATGAAGTACATTGAGCATTTACATGCCCTCATCTTTAGCCCTGTTGGCCTTGTTGGTTCCAAGCATCATTCCAAAATTATGCAAAAGAAGAAATAGAGACAGATGGGTATACCAAAGTGTCAAACCATATAATCCCAATAGTAGCCACCGGATTAGGGCCTCTTGCTGCCATCCTCCATCTCCTCCATGTAAGATGGACAAGCCAAACTCCCCCAAAAGAAGCCAAAGAAACAAGAGATCTTGCTTTCATTTTACCTCCTCATGTGCATCATGGAGTAAAAACATATTTATAGACATGTGGAATGTCACATCAGCCCAAAAAAAAAACACCATTAATACATATCATGAGAGTACTATGCCAAGATTTACACAATGCAAAACACATAGACATAGGAAATGTCATCTGATGGCCAAACTCTCTCAAGGGAAACCAAAATGAACATTCCTTATTTTGTTGCATTCCATCATTGATACACAAGGCACAAGTCAGAAAAATATGAGCTATTGGGTGGTAACCATACTCACCCAAGAGAAGCTAGCACAACCATACCTCCTTCTTCATTACATGAGTGTTTTTCAAGGCATGGATCAAATAAATAGGAGCCTTTGGGTAGTAATAAAACTCACCCAAGAGAGACCAGCATAACCAAGCTTCTTTCTCGCCCTTTTCATATATTTTCAAGTGGTCTTGCCACCCCTTTCTTATCATCCTAACCCACTCATCCCAATGTAGATGATGAGTGATGTTTTGCATAAACATGGTATCCTCCCTTTGTAGAATACCATCCACCTTAGGCTGATGAAAAACCTTGCACTCCATGAAATTTTGAAGTGCACCTCTAATGAGATCTCTTAATGAGACCTTATTCTCATCAATGGCCCTCCAAAACCAATGAGGTTCTAGATCTGTTGCGGGTAGAGTTTTCTCTTTGAGCTGTGAGATGCTCATTGAGAAAGTGTCATCTAGAAAGGAGAAAATATTCCTCATCTCAATATGTCTACCATTTATCATCTTAAACTCCATTACTTCATTAGTGAAGCTACCTTCATAATGCTCCAAGAATAATGGGGCCCCTTCATTATCACTGCTACTAAGTGACAACATTGTAGATCTGCATGGTAATACATATGATGTCTCAAAGCAAGGCACAATGATGATCTCATAACCAGTCATTACACATAGGATCATGCTCATCCCATTTTCTGAAACTCTATACTTCAACTCAAAGGGTTGAATGTATTTCATCAATAACCAACTGGGATATCTAGTCATTTCTTCCTTGATTATATCAAGGGTCCTCTGCGTTGTGATATGTTTTTGCTTCAAATCAGCATTTTGGTCTAACCCTTGGTTATGCATTGGACCTGATGGTGTGTCCCCATGAGTTTCAATAAGATCTACTGAAACAATATGATATGAAATTGCATGCATACCTTGGATCAACTGATGTGTGGGAACCTCTTGCAAGAACACAAGAGTTCCTCCAACCGGGACAATGGTGTCTCCAACTACTGGTAAGAGTTATGCCTTCTCTTCTCCAAGTGTACCAGCACTGGAATATACCTCCTCTTCCTCATGCATCTCCCGAATCATGCATGGGATTCTATGTGTCAAGATCTCAATACTACCTTCCTAAAGTGCAAGTTTCTCTTCTCTGGATGCAAGTACTTCTGTAGATGGTGGTGAATGTAGTGACTCTTTGTCTAGAGTGACAAGATTGACATCCTCCTTTGTTTCCTTAAGAAATGTCTCTTTGTGACACATCTCTGGTTTTCTCACATCAAACTTCTTTGTCAACTTGTGAAAGAAATCTGATTATTTAGTCACCTTTTCATGCTCCATGTGACCAAACCACCAATCATTGGCTTCCCCTAAAAGATGAAGTGATACAATTTGAACAAGCTCCTTTTCAACCACAGGATGTAGCCTGAAAAATGTATCTAAATCTTTCCTCCAAGCCTTAACAGTGCTTGAGGAAGATCCATCAAATGTGGGAAAATAGAATCTATTGTGCCACTTTCTTCTATTGCTACTATAGGATCCTCTTTCTTCTTTGATTTGGAAGAATTTTTTGAGAGTTAGACTCTTCTTGAATGCTCCAGACTGTGCCTTGTACTCTTCAAGATACAAACTGAGAGTCTCATGAGTATCAGGTTCTTTCCTTTCTTCATTTCTACACCATTCAACTCCTTCAAAGAAAGTGGGCATAGTATATCTATGAGGAGTTCTATGATTCTCCGGTTTTCTTTTTCACTGATAGGAAGTGCTTGGACCTTCCTCATCAAATATTCTTCTTGGATCCTCCTTTTGACTTTCCCTCTTCATTTGTCTGACCTCTTTGGAGAGATATTGCATGGATCTAAAGAGAGGAGAGGAAAAACTACAATCATCCTTCATGATAGATCTCATCTATTTTCTTCTTATTTTTATGAAAAAGATGAAGTTTCCACAAGATGAGCCAAAGATCATGCTCTGATACCACTCTAATATCCCAAAAAGGGAGAATGCAGTAATACTCAAACACAATTTAAGAAATGTAGCAAAGTCAAAAATAAATCTAAATAAAACATCAGCATTTACAGAGAAGCTAAGAATTTTTATTATATGGAGAAGATTTAGTTACACAATGTACAAAGATGAGGGAATCTATCCAAAGAGATGGCCTAGAATCACCCTGAAAACACACTACAACTAGCACTGTGTAATTGTTTAGCTTACAGGAAGAAATAATGCGTTGTCCCTTTTTCTGTTGATGTACATGAAGCTACTGCAAAAGGAAATGTATATCTATGGAGCTCAAGAGCTCTGATGATGCAAAGATTCAAGATCTGGCCAATGTGATGGGAACCCAAGATAACCTAGAAAGGATTTTCCAGATCTACAACTTTGGAAAAACACCCTCCCAGGGTTTGATCCTTTGACTGCTAGGTTATGCAGATCTGAAGCTAGATTTGATACAAATATGGCTGCAATATGTTCTACAAACAGATCTAATCTTTGATGGTTGATCTCTCCTTCAGATCTACAAGCTAAGAGCTTGAGATCTTGTCTCCTCTTCTTCCTGCTTCAAGTTCCAGCAACTGAATATGCAGCTGCTATAGAAACTTCAATGTACAAGATGGATAGGCTCTATGCCTACTAAAATGTGCTACAATAAGCTCCAGGCTAATGGAAATGGTGAAGGAAAGGTGAGGGGATGATCCCTCACAAGATTACTAGCTGAAATACTAGTAACTTCCTTCCTCCTTTGGATCTACAATGATGGACTGTGTAATCCTTAATGGGACTACTACTAATAGGAGGTCAATAAATTTTTTCATAATTATAGATCTGAAATGAAGCCCTGGGAATGCTAATCTTCAAGCCCAAGGTAATAGGAATAATCCTACACCGATTCTCCAGCTGAAACACTAAAGACAACCTCCACCTCCCAAACTGATCTTCAGAAATTTCATAATTCATAAAGGTAGGTGCTCTGCAGAGAATGGAAATATGTGTGGTACCAATGCCTACTGATGCATGAAGTACAACCCTCTTCCTTTGATATCACTCAAGGAAATAGGTGGGATTCCCACTCGGGAACACCCAGTGCTAAACAACACTTTCAATATGATCTAAAAAACCAAAGAAAGCGTGGAATGTCAAATGACAATTCCAAACCTAAAAATATCTCCAAATGAATAATCAAAATCATACCTCCATTTTTGCCTTCATCTCCTTTATATAGTTTATGAGCCTTCCCATGCCTTGGCCCACCTCTAAACTGTGTTTTGCATGTGGACATAATCCTCCATGTTTGGTTTCGCTATCTCTCCAAGTCATCCATCATGTCTATATGCAATGTACACACTCTCCATCATGTGTGCATTAATTTCACTACTTCCTCCATCACTTCATCGTGAATGCTCTATGATCTTACATTAGATGCCCTCCATGATCTCAGTTGACTGCTTCAACCTCCATGATCTATTTCATTAATGAGACATGATCTCCATTCCATTCACATTAGTAGCTACTCCACTACTCCATTGTGTAGATATATGCTTAATTAATCCAAATTCACACATAATAAGTGTATCTTTATTCATCTTGAGGATTATGGGTCCCTCCACCCTTTTATTTACTTAATTCATTAAGAAAATTAAGAACTCTAATATTCCAAATATCATGTGAAAATTTGGTAATATTACATAAGATGTCCTCCTTTCACATTAGGAGTGATTTTATTCTGATTAAGGATATTTATGGGTCCCCATACCCTCTTATTCATCAAACAAATAAGCAAAAACAAAAATTAATATTATAACTAGCTCATGGATAATTGGGAATATTGCAGTCCTCCCCTCCAAAATATTGTTTGTCCTCAAGCAACTATAAAGGTGAGTGCTACAACTCTCCTCATCTTCCATTTGTGACACCTCCATGTGATAATATCTCCTCATATATCAGGTGTCTCCCAATAAATCCCTCCATGAAATTCTCCTCCCGAGTTCTCATGAGATGCAAATGACTCATCCCACAAGGAAGCAAAAGATCCAATGAAGCAATCATGGTTTGCCCAATGTTCTCCCTGAAACATGTAGGATAAGAAACATGGAGAATCTCTCTCCCAAAGGGCACATCCAATCCTTCCATCCTCCCTCCAATCATTCCCATAAAAATAATAAGGACATCATCAATGTATGGGATAAAAAAATAGATGATACAGAAACAACCATGTGCAATAATGGAGGTGGATCATAGTGCTACATGTAGAACTAGCACAATATATCTCCTGACTACCTTAGATAATGATATGGTAAGTGGTTTTCCCACCACTTATTTGCTTCCATATTATTCTCACATGTTTTGAGAAGGTGAGAAACTTTTGCTGCCTTTGGAGTGCACCCTGAATGGTAGATCATCTCCCTATATCCTCCAAGGGAGTGGCCATGCTCAACATAGTTTATGGCCCAAAGTCGACCATGAAGTTTATAAGGAAGAATGATCCTTCTTGGATCAATGGCCTGCATATGTATGGTAAAGGAATGCAAATATTAAACAAATAAATCATTATGCATTAAAAAATGATCCTTACCATATACTTTCATCATACTAATGGAGTGGCTCATAGATAGATCCCCTCTCATTCCCATAGAGGAAATAGGTGGTTGTGATAACTCCATAAAAGAGTTATGTATCTCCTCCATCTCCACATGGTCCATGCATCTCCTCAAATGCTGATATATCTCCTCTTCAAAGCCTTCCCAAGTAAACCCCTCCATGATAGTATGGTATGACCTCATGGAATAAGTGTGGTTGAAGAGAAAATCCTCATGTGTTGCATGTAGTAAATTCTCCTTGAGCTTGGAATCTCTAGATAAGAAGATCTTACCATGATATTATATGACCTCATCTTTGACTGAATACCCCTCCTCTTGTAGCTGGTCATCAAGTATTATGCAAGTAAAAATATCCTTGGAATAATCCACCAACAGTTGGGATTTCCAGTATGGATCTATCCTCCAAAGTGACAATGCTGATGATCTATCATATAAAGCATATATCATGTGGCTGATCCCTTATTTTACATCTCCTATGCCAAATTCATATACTGTAAGGTTTCTATCCTCCCTCTGCTGCTCCTTTCTCAACGAAAGATCTAAAATGAGAGTGGGTAATGATGATGTTGGGAGAATGTCTTCATCCTCCTTGAGTCTACCCAAGGCCCTCAGCGTTGTACTATGACCTCCCAATGCTTCCACTCCTCCTGGATCTATGAGTGGTGCACCATGTTGTGAGACATTTCTCTCCAACTCCTAATCAAGTGGCCTCCCAGGTGGTTTTCCACAAAACAATAATGTCTCATGGGCCAAAGTCATGTGCATAAGAGATGGGACTGTTAGGTCCTTGCTTCCACTACGAAAACCCATCTCTGTTTTCTGTGTGGAAGTTGTTTGTGAAGGATATGTGTGCATGCCCTTAATAATTTTATTTTTTCCACTTTTTCTACCCACCCATTCCATCTACAAATTAAGTATCCCAATTTTTGGTGACCTTCTCCAAAGTAATCAATCAATGCACACCCAATATCACATTGGTGTTAGGTATGTCAACTACAAAGAAGTGATCAGTCAATGAATATTCCCCCATGGTTACAAATAAATATGGAACATAATGCATGCACTACATAGTTCTAGCTCCTGGGACCAAAACAGAAAATCCCTCAAAATCATCAGTGGGTATTTCCCTCCTCTGCACTACTTGGGAATCAATAAAATTTTGGGTAGCTCCACTTTAAATCAAAACTAAAATCCTCTGATCTAAGATGGAACCTCTAACCCTCAAGGTCAAGTACTTGGGCACTCCTCTCAATGATGCAAGAGCCCCTCCAATTGGATAAAATGACCCATTCCCACCTCCTAGTGGTGGTGGATCATCTCATGTTATGCCAGTGTTGTGACCTATTTCTGGTTCTTCTTCTTCTTCCTCCTCATCATCTAAAAAGACCTCTATATAGTGTGCCTTTCCTACTGCACATCTATGTCCGGGTGCCCATGATTCTTGGCATGTGAAGCAAAGCTTCCTTCTCCTCAAATATCCTCGGACATCATCACTAAGAGGTAATTTACTTTGGCTCTCTTCTGAAAAAGGAGCCTTCTCATCTTTTCCCTTTGATGGAAAAGTGGGATTTTTCTGAAATGTTGCCTTTGCTTTTGGCAAGGCATCTTGTAGATCTATAGCCCTTTCAATGGCATCTTGAAGGGTAGTGGGCTTGGTAGATTTAACCAACCCATGAAGAGGTTCTGCTATTCCATCAAAAAACATATAGAGCCTCCTTGTTTTAGATAAATCAGGAACCATAACAAAAAGTTTTAGAAATTCAGAAATATAAGTTTATGGATTACCTGATTTTTTGAGATTTGCTAGCTCCATGAAAGGTGCCTCTGAGTCTCTCCAATCAAGCCTCTCCACCAACCTCCTTGTGAACTCTGAATATGTAGTCACATTGTCATGACCCAATGTAGAAAAGCCATGAAACCACCAATCATGTGCCTCACCCTCAAGGTGCAGCGCTGCTATCTTGATGGCCTCCATCTCCGGTACTTGGTTCAACTGGAAGTAGATGTCTAGCTTCTCTACCCATTATTTCCCAGTGCATTTTGATGACCCATCAAAGTTGGGTAAGAAAACACTGCCCATAGTTCGATGTAGATAATGATTCTGAATGAATCCTCCACCTCTATTGTGATGTCGGGGTCTCCTATTGTCTTTGATCTGAAAAAATTCTTGAAAACTCAATTGATCCTTGAATTTTTGAGATTGAGACTCATACTCCATGAAATAGTCTTCAAGAGTTTCTTTTTCTTGAAACCCTCCATTTCCCACTGCTAATAATTTAGGCATTGTAGAAATTTGGGAAATATGTTGATGATTCACTGGTTGATCACTCCAGAGATGAGAAATGTCGGAGCCTTCACCATGTAGAAACCCTTTAGGGGATTACTTATGTCTATCCACCCTCATCTCCTTAATTTCTGTAGCGATGTCTTGCATAGTTCGAAGAAGAATCTTTGGATACTCCTTATCCTCATCTTCTCCTGATAAAGGGGTTTTACCCTTGTATTCTTTATCATCTGTATAGTCATACTTCTAGTTTCTTCTTATGAGATACCTCTTCTCTCTATCTATGATGGGATCTCCTTCTTCTGTTGACATATTGGCTTAATATGCATAGGTTGAGCCAAGATTATGCTCTGATATCACTGCAATATTCCCAAATGGGGAAAACAGGAATATAGAACAAAATGTTGGAAATAGCAGTGTAAACATCACATCAAAGCATGAGACCAATATGGAGCTTATTTATGCATCACAACATTATCAAAAATGTATAATATATTGGACCACAAACCATAAAACAAGATACAACAAGCCTCCAATAAAGAAATCCCTCAAGAATGAGGTGCTGCTACTAAATCAAAATGTCGGTAGACTACTACAGCACAGTCATAGGTGCACTATTACAGAAAATGAATACACAAAAAA
Organism: Pinus albicaulis; assembly: GCA_034641835.2. Classification (NCBI taxonomy): domain Eukaryota; kingdom Viridiplantae; phylum Streptophyta; class Pinopsida; order Pinales; family Pinaceae; genus Pinus; species Pinus albicaulis. Next base: position 1,288,204,073 of record CM076583.1, on the reverse strand, counting down.
TAGATGGATGTTATATGCCTCAAAAGATACAACCAATGAAGATCTAGGCTCTATACAACCTCCAATAAGAAACCAATGCGGGTTTTAAAAAAGACACTAATATACAAGATATGAATCAAATCCCTAAGGTTGAAGATTCACTGCAACAATAAAGCTAGAAATATGTGGCTAATTTGATGTGACAAAATAATGTAGCCTCCTCCAATTGATCCTCTAGATGAAATTCTGATCCCTTCACTATAAAACCTCCTCTCCAAATGGTGTACTGAAACCACCCCTGCAACTCCCTAAAATAACGCAGTCCAAGACTGAAACTTTGTTGTAGGGGGGAATAATAATGTGTCCTGATGCCAAATGATGCAATAAGGCTCAAGGGCCTTCCTCACCAACCTCCTAATGAAAGGAAACCTTCCTCCACTAAAAAAACAGATCAGAAATCACCCAAATGTATTCTCCATTGTTGCACCCTGCAACTCAGCACATCTCTCATCAAAAACTGCATTGTAGAATAAAGATAGAGCTTGTCATGATGACTGAATGTGGAATTATAGTGCAATACTCTTCCTAGAGGCTCCTCAAGGATACAGGTGGGATTCTCGCTCGGGAACACCCTGTGCTACACAACACTGCAATCTTAGCTGAACAGTTGAAGAGAGAAACAAGTCTAAACAGACCATAAAATAAAAATATCATAACATAACATGATGAACTATGGATGTCATCCTCTTCCTTATATAAGTGGTGAGCTTCCTCACCCTCGGCCCCACTCATTAAAGGCATTATTCCATGCATAGAGTCTCCCTCCAAAACTGCATTGTCCCATAATTAATGCCACTCCTCCATGACAACGTTGTTGATTTGGTCAAAGTTGACCTAATATTCATGCTCCAGCCCCTTTCCACACACAAGGGTGCTTAATTAAGCTGCTAAGATGTCCTCCTTTCACACTAGGAGTGATTTTATTCTAATTAAGGAGATTTATGGGTCCCCATACCCTCTTATTCATCAAAAAAGGAAGCAAAAACAAAAATTAATATTCCAACTAGCTCATGGCTAATTGGGAATATTACATCTAAACTTATTAGAAATTGAAAATAAAAACATGCATTTGCATATATGGATTGTGAGTTTTGCATAGGAATAGTTTATGGAAATTGCATTTATATGTGCTCATTTTTTATTTCATACCATCTGATTTCTCTATCCCTTGTAGCTGGCTTTTCATTGTCAAAAATCAAATCGAAACGAATGCTTATCATTCTAATTTCATTCTAGGAATGTTCAATATATCTCGTGGCAAACCTGAAAGACAAAATGATAAGCAAGATCAACATAAAATTTATCTGAATTTATCTAAGGAAGCATTGTAACATTAGCAATAAAACTTAGAGGTATAGGGTATGTTATCACCCAAAAATTCTCAAAATTTCAACTTGAAATGTGTCAAATTTTTCCTTTAAAATTAGTTAGGTTGCAAGGCATCATGAAATGATAAATTTTATGATGAACTTAAGTTTTAAGTTTTGTCTTAGGACATTAGAAATAAGCCCAAGCTACATCAAAAGAATAGGTTTTTGAGTAGATACCTCGAAGTGACCTTAAATCCTAAATCTTGCCATCTATCAAAATTTATCTGAGTCTACAGCAAATTTAGTACAAAATTAACAGAATTCGCTGTGGAAACACCCAGTAGTTCCATAGAAAAACTGACACTTGTTAAAATAAATGTGCTACGAAAACCGTGTTAGTCTATAACGATTTTCTCCATAATGATGAATGGTTAATATTTGAGAGTTTCAAGGACTTGTTGCCAGAGTAAGGTCATCATTCAAAATTTACGCATGTTCTGACATTAGCCATCATTTTTCTAATGCCATCTCATTCCGCTTTTCAAATTATCCCTCATTCCTTTCACTTTGTTTTCCTCTTTCGTAATATGCTACCAAAGCTGCTTTCTGTCAGATACATCTCCGGTAGAAACCCTTTTGCTATATCAGTTTCCTTCTACCATAACAACTCGCTGTCATCAACGGTTTTCTCCTAAACAGGTGTAAAGATACAAAGAAGGCCACTGCTGCATAACATAATAAATGGCTACACCAAAGAAGGTTTATAAAGGAGGTATGTCATTCAGGTATGAACCTACAGTCCAAATTTAGTTTTGGAAGATCCATATTTTGTTGAGCTATTTACAAAGGCACGGTGTATTCAGTTCTGTCAAAAGTTGCAAGGTCATCACCAACAGGTATCACAAGGCTTCGTACTCAATTTCAAAGGCACATATACAAAGGTCGGTTGTCTTCATGTTCCAATATCGCCAGATAGCATCTCAAAAGAAATAGGGATTCCGAGGACTAGAGAAGAATGGTTTAAAGCTACCAAGTTTAACTTGAAAATTTGTGATGAATATATAAAACCTGAACATGTAGGGATTAAAATGACTGAAGGGATTCCCAGAACTTGCCTTAAAGATAACTATTCAAAATTATTGACAGTCATATAGAAATACTTTACATGTGAAGGCCATTTTCAAACAATATACATGTATCATTTCAAACTATTGCTTCATTTTACAGGGAAGAAGTTGATAGATATTCCATTTTATCTTTTTCATAAGTCTCAGAAAAATGGCAGACAAGGTGCAAGGGAGACCTGGAAGAAATGAAACTTCCATTTTTCACCATGGACTGATGAAATTTCTAGTTCTGGAGGAGTTAAGTAAATTAAACAGAGACTGGGCATCGTTCTTTTTCATGAATGGGTATGAGTTAGATGTTTTATCTCCAAGAAAGACCTCAAATCTCAAAGCTTCTTCTTCTAGGTAAGAGATGAGTGTCATTGTAGAGTTAGAAGGAAATCAACAAGAAGGTTTAAAATCTACAGATAAAGACATGGTAGAAGAAGTTAATTTCATCCAGGAGACATCATCACCTCTAGCAACTAGCAAGAAAACTAACAAGCATGTCACAGATAGCAAGACCAAACCTGCAACAAAAAGGTCTAAGAGAAATACTAAGGAAAGTGTTGGAGTTAAAGGAAAACTTGAAGACATTCTGCAAGAAATAGACATTACAAAAACCCATGTAGTGAAAGCAGTTGAGGTTAAAAGTTTCCAGGTAAAATTAAAAGGACTTGTAGCCAAAAAAATAGACTTTTATTCAAAAGATTTAGGTTTTCTTTTCAAACCTTGAAAACCTTTCACTAGATCACAGATTTCTAAAACTATCACTATTGGTAATAGGAATCAGAAGGAAGATAAAGGAAAAGGGATAGTGGCACAAGAAGTTATATTCATATCTCCTATTGAGATAGAGGTTACCAAAGAGAAGAGGGATAAATCAAAAATAAAGATTCAAATGAAATCTGAAGTAGACTTTTCTAAAGGACAGAGTAAGGAAGACAAGGAAGAAGAAATCAAACAGATAAGGATGAGTTGAAAAGAAGATTTTTGAAGAACAGTTGAGAGATATTAAGGATGAGTTGACTGATACAAAGAGAGAGATGGAAAAATACAAGCAAGATAGACAAATTATAGATGAAGTGGAGAAGAAAGTGAATGACCAGGTTACTCATTTTGAGAATTCTATTGGAAAAGCCAATTTTTTTTTGAAGAGAACACAACCATTACGCATCATGATGTCACATACAAGGAAGAGGAAATTATTATTACAAGAAAAGAGGAGAAGTCTTAAAAGACAAGTTAAAGAGTTGAAAGAATATTTAGAGTCGATGAAGATAGAATCGGAGAAAAAAGACTTGGAAACAGGAACCATGGACAAAACTATTGAAACTGCTAAGAAAGAAACTGATGGTAAATAAGGAGGAAAAAATGGATAATGGACCTTTTTTGTCTTATATTATCACAAGTTACATTCAAATATGTTCATGAAATTTTCCAGAGCTTGAATATTAAGTTTTTTCAGGTCCCTAAAATATTAGGTAATTCTGCAGCATAAGCCAGGCTTAAAGCTCACTTTCTGCTGCGGAATTTTTGAAGAATCCTTTTTGGTTTTAAGGTACCTGAAATGATGAGGAAGAGTTTTGAAGATTGTGTTTGATTTTTTTCTTACTAATTAACATCCTCAAATGAATAAAATAAAGCAGAAGAGTATCACATATCATCTTTTTGTTTGTGCTACTAAATTAGCTACGAAAGTAGCTCAAAACAAAGTTTTGACAGCAAGGTCAGTTTTGATGGTAAATTTTGGGAATATGGAGAAAGGTAAAAAAATAATTAAATATGTTCCCCATAAAAATGAAAAATAATATCAAGGAGTTGACAAAGAGTATCATATCAATGATTTTCCAAGTGAAGATATTCAGTTAAAGGTATAGTTTGAAGACACCAGTCCACATGTTGCCAAGTCATTAAACTAACATCTCCTTAATAATAGGCAGTGTAACTTCACGAAGGTAATTATGATATTAATGTTTTTTTGATGGCTAGCATGGCTCAAAGACATGGTTCCTTTCGAGGAATATTTACATCACTTTAGTTTAAATGTAATAATTAGGTGTTTGAGTCATAGTAGGACTCTAACTCCTAATTCGAAAAGGTGTCAGTCCTAGTTTTAAAGATCTAGTTAGTGGTTAGATTTGATGTCAGTAATAAAGTTTAAATGGTATAGCCACTTGGCAGACTTGATGTAAAGTCAAGATGCCTATAAGTAGTAAAGACTTCGATGTATTCAAGGTTGGAAAATGTTATATGAACAGACTACTTTTGTAAAGCTCTGGATTGAATGATATATACAGAAGAAGTTTAACTTTTTTGGATATGAGATTATTTGTATATTTCAATGAGTTTATATCTTATATTCAAAATGTTTCCCTATCATATTTTTAATGCTTATTAATCATAGTTCATGGTTATTCATGCTCTGACTTCTTTTAAGTGTTAAGCTTTGATGAATCCCTTTGAATACTTTCGTTTTCAATACCTTGATGTATCATTACTCAGAATTCATATATCATATGCTCTGACTTCCTTTGAACCTCAAGTTATTGTGATTTTACTGAATGTGTCACTCTTTCATTGAAGTATATACAAGCCTCAGTTTCTATAAGAAGAGCTATTGTTATCTTTATCCCTATCACTGACTCCATAGCCCAATGGTAGTATTAGCCTTCATCTTTTCAAGCTGCAAATATACAAAATCAAAAATTAATTCATAGAGTTAGCCATCTATCTATATCTTTATTCCATATTATTAACCCTTGAGAGAGCCCTCTCAAGCTGAGGAGGCTAAGCCTCAGTCAAAATATTGGTTTGAAATAGTTACACAAGGTTTACTTGATGAGCAGCCCAACAGGCTTGATTTTGTGATAACAGGATAGAAGACATGTTCATGTGTCATTAAACATAGCAGATGTCATTAATTTTCTACGATACATTCCGAGTGTCATACCTCATTCCACATACGTAAGTATATCAGAGCTCATCCATGTACTTTCGAGTATATTGGGCGGTGTTCTAGTAAGAAAATTATAAGGGGATGCTCTCATTGTGTGGTTTCACATTAGAAAGCACTAATATAGATTGGGCCTCCACATACCTTCACGTATATTTGGGAGGACAGCTTTAGGTTGCTTACCATCCATAGTTAATTGATTCGGCAGCCTTGTACCTTTGATACACTGAACACAACATTCAGGGAGATTGTCTTCATGTACATAAGTCCTTGGTTTACTCAGGCGGCGTATTTCAGTTCATAGTTGCTTGGGAAACCTTTTTCCTAGCATTACCCTATTTTTATTTATTGTTTTTTATATAAAATAAATTAGTAATCGTGGAAAAATATCAACCCTTTCCCCATCGTTCGCGTAGGACAACGAATAAAGCACCGTTACTGTCAAAAGCTACACCTCGTAGACGAAGGTGTGCTCGTCCTACCGAGTTTAGTACCTCTGGAACTCTTGGTGCTACATCATCTGATATACCAGAGACATATGATCCTTTGAGTGCCAATTCTTGAGTCATTTTGACTGATCCCAGTTTATCTGCTATTTTCGATATGGAACCCTCATAGTTACCTAAGGACACTAAAATTCAATTCAGTGAAATGCTGAATCCAAAACCCGAGCTTGTTCAGCTAGAAGTCCATCCGAAACCCATTGTTATTTTACTAGAACGTCTTGATCCTAAATTTTAACAACATGAAGGTGTTTCGATGTAACCGTTTGATCCTCAGTCATCCATAACAGTCGAGTCTTCCTCTTTACTACAGACTTTACCGCCTAACATTCATCTTGGGCCCGACAATGAAGTGCTTCCACATGGTTTGATTTCGATAGAGGAAGAACTTCAGGAAGAGACAACCCCTTCAAATACCACTCATTTTCGATCAGGACTTCATTTATATCAGTCTTTTCCTTGTTTGACCTACTCTGCTCCTATTGATCCTTTTCACTCTGAAGTTCCTGTATGTAATATCCCAAAATGGGAACAACAACAATATTCAACAATATTGCTTCAAAAATAACTCAGTTCAGCAAAGTAAGAGCAGGAGGCCAATATGGAGGCTTAAAATTTACATATACATCAGCAAATTAGATTTACAGTAAGGCCCATACAATGTATAATAGGACATAGAAGACTTAAATAGGAAGAAATCCTCCGAAAAGAGGTGATGCAATCACATATATTCACTACAAAGGGTTGATAGCATTATTTTATAAAGAATACAACAACTGAATATTAAAAATTAGATATAGATAATATAAGTGCATAAAAAATTAGATCTATTACAGATCTATACACTATAGAGGCTCCTCTTTCAATTCCCTTATGAGTTTTGAGAAAAACACCATGTACATGAAGTAGATCTAAGATCTAAGTTATAGATCTACAGAAATATGCAGTGATTCAAAAATGTATAGTAGTATGTAGATCAGATCTAATATGAACATGTATTATGTTGGCTCGAGGGGTCATGACCCAGGTTCGGAGTTCAAGGTCTTCCAATAAACCCCTATACTATTGGCCCTTTCGGTATTGACCTACTTGCACAGGTCCAAGTCTCACTCGAAGTAGTATGGGTGGGTGCTGGAACTAAGTTTCCGCACCTTGAGAAAGGATAGGTAAGGCAAGAAGAGCTGCATCCTGCCTCGAGATGTCTAGATCTTCCCGAGTAGGAATTATAGGCCTCTTTTTGCATCCACATGTGCAAGTTCGATTATACTATGGTGCTTAATAATCATATACTTTCAAGATAGTAGCTCAATATTTCATAAAACAAAACAAAACAGATCTAGATGCAGTAAAACACTTACACAGAACTTTCGCAGCTGAATATAGAATATGCATAAGACAACAATTACCAAAAATTCACATAAAAAGTACACATAGATTCAGTTCTCAACAGCCTTTCGTATTCATCAATTCATCAACTCCCTCTTACAATACCCGTCCTAGCCTACGCACACAGCATCAGGGTCCACACACAGCAAGACTCTGCATCTCTGTGCACACAGCCAGTAGGAGTCCTTCCCCACAAACCCAAACAGAATTAATAAACCACAATTCGCATCAATAGCTCTTCATTTCCCTCCCTTACAATTCAAAATGTTCCTCTATTTATAACAATCTAGCCTAAGCTTTCCTATGGTCCGGAAACCGTGGTTTTCGGACCCTAGGTTTACCCTTTGACCCATTACAATTCTTTCTAGGCTTTGACCCACCCCAAAACCCCTACGCTAGACTAAATATAATAAAAAATATACAGAATCAGACCAATTTCACAGCTCGTAGGAGACCCTATTCCAACAGTCCCCCAACGCAATCTTGTGACTTGTCCCGAGTCACTATGGTAGTGCGGTCTCTATCTGCGCACGTAAGGTAGTTAGGGCAGCGATCAGCAAGGTAACACTTCTTGACTCTGGGGAGTAGCACTCTGTGCAAGGTCTACCAGCTTCTGGGAGGTCGGTCCTTCATTTGTCACGGTGACACTCTCAAGGGTCTAAGTAAGTCGCTTGGTCACGCCATCAATATCCTGCGAAAGTTGGAGGGCTGTGGCAGCCCAAGGCTTAAGACGTTCTGTCATGATGTGTTTTTTATGCCATAGTTTCTCAATCTCATCCTAGAGGTCATTGCTGGTCTTTAAATGTGCCAAGTGTTGGGCAGGTACCAAAGTGGGAAATGTGGCATTGACCTACTCGAAAGCTTCTTCCTTCTGCCGTAAGTCCAGATTGATTTCATGAAGGACAGGATCATGTTGGACCTTAGTCCAGAGTTGCATGGCTGATTCCAGCAGCTGGGCACCTTTAGAAATCTGCCCCGAAATAACATTTGTCGCATCAATGACTAGGGCGGCGCGCTGGGCGTGGACTTCCGGAGGCGTTTCAGGCTGTAGTTTGGCTTGTAAGTCAGTGATTTGTTGTTCCAGCTATGTCTTGATGGTGTGTATTTCCATCCAAGATGCTTTGAGTGCCGCTACCAATTTTTCCACTTTATCCCAAGGTGTGTCCGCAGCCGGGATCTCGTCTGTAACCTCTATACAGAGCTGGTGGATCACTGTTTCGATCTCTGCCTACTGTGACATGTCAAGGGGAAAATTAGCAGCCTGATGCGTGATGGTGTGCTCAGATGTACCAAGTTGTTGGTGCACTCGCTGGTCACGATGGCGAATCTCCTGGAAGACAGCATTATGGAGGCCTTGTAAGGCTTCGTGGGGCAGCTTAACCAGGTCCAGCTGGGTTCCTGTGTCTGATGGGAGCTGATTTCCTACCAGGGCAACACTAGGTATAGTCCAAAGATGACTGTCCTTCGTAAATAGCACCGAACTGCTATAGACTGAAGGGGTCCGTGCCTGGCCAATAATGGTCGGCAGCATATCAATTTTTATCTGGAGAGTGCGGAGCTCAGCCTAGAGAGTGTCAACCACAACCTTCTGTTGTGCTCTGACAGAGGCCCACTTGTCTTCTGTAGCCATGGTGATTGCGTCCGTGATTTTCTCAAGGTCACCTTCAATTAGTGTGACCGTTGCATCATATTGTGCGCAGTGGATGCGCTATTTCTTTCGGAATCCTGGTGCCAGCTCCCCTGACAGCTTCATACTGGGGGGAGGGGTGGTATCTCTGTCAAACCCTACCTGGGCTTTAGCCATGGGGATCTGTGGCGGTTGTGTATCCCTGTCCTTGGCTATTACCAAGGCTATCTAGTAGGGTTTCGCAGTCTCCCCATAGGTATCTATAAGGCATTTTTTCCAGGTAGGGGGCCATAGCGTGATCATCAGGTCAATCCCTTCATCGTTTACCATATAAGGGAGTGTCATCCATGTCTTATTTTTGAGGTTTCGGATCCAAATATGGTGCATGGTAACTTGGAATGCGGCAACACTCTTGTATTTTTCATATATCTTCAAGGATAGCCAGGGTCGGGATTTTATGGTGGCTACCACACTTCTCTGGAAGAGGATCCAAATTTTTTTTTTTATCCTAGATGCGTTGCGCATCCTTAGAGTCCCATAAGTGAGCATACCAAGCTCCTTCGCACATCCCAGGAGGAAGTTCAAGGAGGACTGACTCCTCGAGGGTGTCCCAGGCGACCATCGCTATTAGGAGTAATAACCATGAATAAAAGACAGACATCCCTTGCTATTGGGATTCACGGACATTAGCCAGAAATTCATCGCACAAGTATTGAGCCAAATTGAAAGAAATTCCCTTCGCACACCTTCCGGCCAACTGAATCACATAGGTAGGGACAGTCACAACCTGGCACTTCCTCATTAGCTTGCAGGCTAAGATCCTAGCACCCATCTGTGTAGATGGGTCATTGATAGCCTAGATCACAAACCCTCACTGATTTCGATGCATCGCTTAGGTCGTCCGTACATACGTAGTGGTAGCTGCTTCGTACTTTTTTCCTATCTGTTCTAATGGGTGCGTCCCTTGCATAGGAAGGCCTGTAACCTTAAGGATCAATGCAGCATCAATAGGGACCTTGTCTTGAATCCATAAGCAACCATTTTGAATGAGGGCGAGCAATTGGCGAGCCAACCAATCTGTGACATTGTAATGGCCAAAATGAGGCATTCAGAGCAGATTCAAAAGTCCCAATCCGGCCAAGCCGTATACCCAACGTTGGGGCACCATCGTGACTCCATCATTTCCCTAGATTGTATAAAAGTATAATGCAAGGGCTAATTCAGGGAGGGTTACAAAGTCTTCCAAGTCGTGATCATCAAAATTGACCTCGTGGAGTCACCCGCAAGGATCACTGATGATAGGGACTTCTCCCGAAGTTAGGGGGGTTTGCAGATAGGTGACCAAGCCATCCAAATTTTTTGGCGTTCATGAAGAAGGCCTATGTGGGCAAATGAAGGGAGGTAACCAATCGATCGGGTTAGCAGGCAGAGCACCCTCCTATGCGTCTTGATCTAGAGGTGATGATGACGAAGACCTGACGTGCCTTGGGGAAGTCCTAGGCTTCCCGGTAGCCCACCTCGCTGCTTTCAGAGATTTTCCAAAACCTTGTGCCTTTCCCTTGTCTTTCCTTGTGACCAGCGTAGGGGAAATTCTTCCAATTCAGACTCAACCTCCATGATTTCTTTAACATCAGGCCCCGTCAGGGCCGAGGGTTCGGAAGGGTTAGTGGCCAACATCTTTACGTGAAAAATGAAGCCCAGCCCTAGGTGACTACTATCAGATGGAGTAGGTTGTCCATACATGAGAGGGACAGTGTGGATATGAAAAAAAGAGACGAATGAGGAGGGCAAGTTGCACAAGTGAAATAGTACCTCTGGCTGAGCTACCCTACCCTTTTTATAGTACCCCCAAATGTGCAATGGTGAGGTAAAATTTATTTGAGGCAGGTCCCCCAGGAAACGGAAAAAAATATCCATAATTCATTCCATTAAATTCCCGAAGATCGCTTCTTCCAACGGTAACTTTTGATTTTTACCAATGGGTATTGTTCCAACGGCTAATTTTTGTATCACCTGTAGGCTTAACCCATCTATCACGCTAGGGTCACCCACTTGTATCAGCTGCATGTCCCCCCCCCCCAACAGAGGCTTGCTTCCTAGGCAACTCATGACCCATGCCAAATAGAACCTTATCATCTACGTAAGTGAGTTTTTAAGGGGGGTTGTTGCCAGAGCATGTTGTCTTAACCGCAGATTTTTTTTTGTTTTAGAGGTGGCTAGATGTATTAGAGCTTTACTTCCTGAACCTATGGCTAGTTTAGAGTGCATTCTAATGCTACTTGCTCGCGGGTCAGCCTGACCATTTCCTGGGGTTGGCCTGCAATAACCACCACTTCCTGGTCTTGTAAGGGTCCTTGCCTCTGAGGAAATGCAGCGGAATTTTTTTGTGATCTAAAGACAACACAACATAGAGACGTCACATAACCAGTTATGCCAAGTCTCTATTTCCTCATCGGGATAAAATAAGCATTTAGTATCCCCTTCCCCACAAAGTATTTCTTCCCTTGTTGGGTTGTCTGCATCTTGCGCAGTCAGCTTATAGATATAGTCCACATATTCCTCCTTGGGTACTAGTTCTGTGTAGCGTTTACCTTCCATAGGAGCTAATGGTACAATTACCCTTGTGCCATTATTTTTGAACACCGTGCTTCTTTTTTTCAAGTTAATGATACCACCCATGTCGACGGCCCAATCCAATCCCAGTAGCGCAGGGTAGGGGTCTACATCCTCAATGATTTGAATGACTTCAAAGTTAGCCTAGACCTTTACTCCTACAATATCTAACATAACCCCTGATATCCTTCCCAACGTTACGACCTTTTGTTGTTTAGCCATGCGTAGCTAGATAGAGGACCATTCCAACTTAGGTTCACCCATTCGTTGCCAGTTTTGTTTAGGTAATACATTGGCATCCAATTTGAGGTCTAAGATAACCTGATCCATCTCATAATTTCTGATCTGGGCTATCAACAAAATCTCCCTCCTAGTGCATTTCTGATACCGGTACAATTTGTGTATATCCCTAATATCGGGGGACACAGCGGAGCGCGTTGCGTAGCTATCTATTAAATCCTGCATATTTTGCACTGCCCTTGGGTTTTGCAGTAATTTCATACATTCCTGCAGGAAAGGTTTTACCTCCTCAGCTGCCTTAAGACCCTCAACGAGTAGGGATGTAGGTTCCTCAGTCCCGAGAAAATCTCTTTGAGCTTCCATAAATGTTTCCCTCGCTTTGCCTAGGTCCAACCCTTCTTGTTTACTAACTGCCTTTCAGATCAACGCTCCAGTTTCAAGCTTCTCCTCAATCCCTCTAGTAGCCAATCCATTGGACATGACAACATTTATGCTTGGGCCCTTACCTCTTAGCTCAGTATTAACCCTCTGCACTTTCTGTGTAGGTGGGAGCTGCTTCTCCTGTATTTTTTCTATCAAGACTGGAAAATATTCAAGCATATGGTCCAACTGTCTGCAATACCTGCAGGATTGTCTCATAGGGTTTGGGAAATCCTTCACAAAATGCCCTATGTCTCCACAGTTATAGCAGATCCATTGGCCCCAGCTCTGACCTGCGCTCCCACTTCGGCCTCCTTCCCTGCTTCCGAAGGGGGAGCCATTCATGCTTGTGAGGGATTTTGGTGAGGTGGGGTCTGACTGTACCTTATACACATTTCCTCGATCTATTACTAGATCATAGGTCCAACAGTTCTGCTCATCATGCCCTACTGACTGAAAGAACCGGCACTAGTGTTGCTTTTGTCTGGGAACGTTGGTACCCGAATGGGGGCAGTGGCTGGTATCATGCATCCCAACTACGCGGCCATCCTCGCACCAGGACGTAGGTCCACTTGGGCCCCGTCTTCCTGGGCTGGGTCCCTTGCTTGACCCTGGGTGCCTTGGGCACACTTCCTTCATATGCCCTGATACTTGACATTGTAGGCACCATATTTCTACACCAGATTCCCTTTCGTGTTTCTATCGTAGGTCCTAAATATCCATGTGCATTTCCCCAAATTGTGCCTGGATTTCCTATACTCCTAATGAAGCATTTATCCTAGGTGTAGTTTCTAGTTTCATAGCGGCTTCCAAAGCTTTGTTTTGTGAGTCGAAATTCTGGTGGCTCATAGGTACACGTAGATGTGGGAGTAACATAGCAATGAACCATTTCGTATGTTGTCTATTGTCATACTTAAATTCTCCTTCTCCGATAGCTTTCTTTAGGCGTTGATCAGCTTCCCACACATACTCAGTTGTTCCTTGTTTGAAATATTTCACGTCTACTACAATATGAGAGTAGAACTTAGGTTTCTAGCATTGTTGTTTCAGGGCGTCCTTAATATCTTGAATGGATGCGCTCCTGTTTTGAGATAGGTACCGCATATACCAGTCCATCGCTCTCTCCTCGAAGGCCAAGGACAACTGCACCCTCTTCATAGTATCACTCAACACACCTTGCGCCATCCATACCGAGTCTACAACAAACCAAAATCAGTCCATGTTCTCATCTCTCGTTCCTTTAAAGATAGGTAATTTCAAGTGTGCTACCATGTCTCCTTGCGGCGGTGTTCCAGGCGAGATTTTATCCTTACACGGTTCTGATGGTGGTGTAGCTGGCGAGATTTTCACAACCGCTCTTTTACGCGGGCTATAGATATATTTCCCCCCTTCTTGATTGGTTTGATAGAATTTACCGCTTCCCGTTGTACCCTTGTTCAGATTGGAATACATCCACTCGAACCTGCTCTTCTTCTTTGTCAGGCTTCTATTACTCTCTTGTCATTACCCAATCCCTTTCTCAAAATGATTTGGGTCCTGGCAACGGAACTGTTTGTTGGCTCGAGGGGTTCTGACCCAGGCTTGGAGTTCAAGGTTTTCCAACAAACCCCTATACTACTGGCCCTTTCGACAGTGACCTACTTGCGCAAGTCAAAGTCTCACCCGAATTATTATGGGTGGGTGTTGGAACCAGGTTTCCGCACCCTAAGAAAGGATAAGTAAGGCAAGTAGAGCTATGTCCTACCTTGAGATGTCCAGATCTCCCCGAGCAGGACTTATAGGCCTCTTTTTGCATCCACGTGCGCAAGGTCGATTATACTATGGTGCTCAATAATCATATACTTTCAAGAAAGTAGCTCAATATTGCATAAAACAGAACAAAATAGATCTAGATGTAGTAAAACACTTAGACAGAACTTTCGTAGCTAAATATAGAATACGCATAAGACAACGATTACTAATGATTCACATAAAGAGTACACATAGATTCAGTTCTCAATAGCCTTTCGTATTCATCAATTCATCAACTCCCTCTTACAATACCCATCCTAGCCTGTGCACACAACAGCAGGGTCCACACACAGCAGGACTCTAGATCTCCACACACATAGCCAGCATAATTCCTTCCCCACAAACCCAAACAGAATTAATAAACCAAAATTCTCATCAATAGCTCTTCATTTCCCTCCCTTACAATTCAAAATTTTCCTCTATTTATAAAAATCTAGCCTAAGCTTTCCTACGGTCTGAAAACCATGGTTTTCGAACCCCAGGTTTACCCTTTGACCCACTACAATGCTTTCGGTGCTTTGAACCACCCCAAAACCCCTGCGCTATGCTAAATATAATAAAAAATATACAAAATTGGACCAGTTTCACAACTCATAGGAGACCCTGTTCCAACATATTATATCTTCTCCAATAGATCTCAAAATATGATGGGCAGATCCCCAATACATGAAGCCCAGCTCTCCAAATGATGTGCTCAAACACCCTGCAACACTACCTACAGGAAAAATGTAGATCTGGAAGGGAAACTATGTTATAGGCTTCAGTACATGATTGGCCTAATGCCTAGATCTAAAAATGTATCTCCAAAGGTCCAATACACTCTTTCCAATGGAATAAAAGGCTCTCCCACTAAAAAGAGGCACTAGAATGGCTTAGATATGAGTAGATCTAGCCTCCACTTACTATAGCTTACAAGGACAACCAAACCCTCAACAGGATCTGCGTTATAGTTGGAAGATGAAGCTTGGCCAAATGCCTAATAGTGAACAAGATCAACAAGACTCTTCCAAGAGGCCTCTCAAGGAAAGAGGTGGGATTCCCGATCAGGAACACCCAGTGCTAAATAACACTATTCTCAGCTAAACAACAAGAGAATGATATATGTCTAAACAGAAAATATATTCAGAAATATAATCCAATCAAAAACCTTCTCTTGCCTCCCTCCTCTTCCTTTTATAAGATATAAATCTTGCAAAACCTTAAACCATCTCAATGATTTAGCTTATTTCACATGTGCCACCTCTAACTAAGACTTCACTGTGCATCAATGAGGTTCATCCCCTCTAGACAGTGTTGTTGATCTGATCATGGTTGACCTAGTCAAATGTCTCAATCCCTTTCACACATAAGGGTGTTTTATTCAGATGGTCCAGATTTATCTTTTTTCACATGGGGCATTGATTTATTCACTATTTTAGGAGTTTTTATTTTCCTCCTTTACACATTTATTCATGCAACAGGAAAATGAAACAAAATTGTATTATTCCCATTAGCTTGGGCTAATTTGGAATATTACGGTCCTCCCCTCCAAAATGTTGCTTTTCCTCAAGCAACTGATAAGGTGAGTTCTGCAACACTTCTCCTCCTCCATTGGTGACACCATCATGAGTTAAGCTATCTGCATAGGCTAAGTGTTCACCAATCCAAACCTCCATGAATTGTTCCTCCAAATTCATTATGAGATGTGCATAATCCATCCCACAAGGATTCAAGAACTCAAATGAAACAAACATGGTTTAACCAATACTCTCCCTGAAACATGTAGCATAAGGTACATAGAGAGTCTCCATCCCAGGCGGTACATGCAAGCTTCCCATCCTCCCTCCATACATACCCATAAAAAGTACAACTATATCATCCTATTATGGAAGCAAAACTACATATATACAAATAGAAATTTGAGCATGAGGAGGTGGGTGATAGTCCCACATATGGTACCAGTGCAAGGCATCTCTTGCCTGCATCAGATCAAGGTGTGGTAAGTGGTTTCCCCACCACTTAATTTTTTCCCAAGCCATCTCACTATTTTTGAAGGTGAGAGATATGTTTGGTGCCTTAGGGAAGCACCCATTATGATGAAAAATCTCCCATTTCTCATCAAGGGAGGGGCCAAATCCAGAAATTTTTGTCGCCCATTTTTTGCCATGAGATCTGCAAGATGTATCACTCCTCCTTGGAGTCATGGCCTGCATAAAAATAGTGAAAGAATGCATACAAACAGAAAATGAAACATGTTTTACATATGTATGTTCTTCACCAAAATTTCCCCTTATACAAGTGGAGGGGTGTATGGATCTTTCTCCTCCTTCCAAGGTAGGAGGAGATGGTTGAAATAACTCTGTCATAGAGTCTTGTTTCTGCCCCAAATCCACATAGCACTTTCATTATTGAAAATTATGATATAGTTCCTCTTTCAAGCCTTCCCAATCATATCTCCTCATGATGATGTTGTAGATCCTCATAGAATACATGTGGCTGAAACAAAAAAAATTGTAGGCCCTTTGTAGCAACTTCTCCTTGAGCTTAGAATCTCTAGACAAGAATATCCTACCATGATGATAGATGAATCCTTCATGGACTAGATAGACCTCTTCATGCATCTGGTCATCAATCATCATACAAGTGTGAAGATCTTTGGAATAATCCACCAACAACTGGGATTTCCAATATAGATCTACACTCCCCAACAATGACAACGTTGATGATGCATCGACAAAAATGTATGTCATGTTGCTACTCTCCTCCTTTACATCTCCCATGCCAAAGGTGTGTGTACACTCCCCAACAATGACAACGTTGATGATGCATCGACAAAAATGTATGTCATGTTGCTACTCTCCTCCTTTACATCTCCCATGCCAAAGGTGTGTGTGTTGAGCCCCAAGATCGTTCTTTCTTTCATCTTACTTTACCTCATTTTCCTTTGTCCATTGTTATCCTAGACCCAATCGATCAATGAATTTAGTTAAAATTACTTTTAGAATGATTAACATAACTGACTTGCTAAGTTTTGTGATTTTTGTCATTGTAATGCATTTTGATCGGAACTAGCTGCAGAATGCAGACATTCCATAGCTAACCGGAAATTCTGCAGCTGTCTTCACGTTTGGGTATGTTCCAGGTGGCCTCTCAAGAAAAACCGCATATGGGTATATTCCACGTCATGTCTACATTGTTCGTTGCTCACCATGAAGGAAGAAACGAATTCTGGACGTGGTTTTGGTACGTGGGAACACATTTAAGAAGGCAGACTTCTAATAGGACTATCTTAGTCCAGATGTCCTTTTTTTCTTCACGTTGCCATCTTCAAGAGTCCTAATGTGATTTCGATAAGGAAAGACAAGGATCCTCGAATTGTTGCAAATCTTGTTATGTAAATTTGTTATAAAAACACTTGGGAAACCGAGAGATAGGCTAGATTTTGCTCTAGATTTTGCTTAGATTCTGTGCTACATTTCTGAAGACGCAGATTGCTCTGTTCAAGTTATTTCTCCTTTAATGAAGCAGACAGTATTGTTTTGAAAGCGTTGATTTGATTTGGAGTTAGATTCCGTCTGGTGGTAGAGGGCCCCTGCCTCCTGCACGGTTTTATTTGCATAATTTAGATAAGTATTCTAGATGCCTTTACGTTTTTGAAGTTGAATTCGTAGTTGTTTTCATTAGCTACTATAGTTATACTCGTTCTAAAAACTCTTCCAAAAGAAGAAGCTCTTCCAAAATATTATGATCATGAATGGGAAATGGCTATAGTATTGTAGGATTTAATTGCAATCTCTTTTGTTCACCATCACAGTTATACTTATGCTAAGTACTCTTCCAAAAAATCCTTATAATGTCTTAAGCATGATTGTGATCTTGAACGTTTCAGTTGTGTGTTTGCACTAAGTACCATAGCTATTCTTGCTCTTAAAAAGCTCTTCCAAAATATCATAATGATGAGTAGGAGACAGCTATGATATCTTAGTTTTTCATTTCTTTCAGTCTTTATGTTTACATTTGCACTAAATTGTACAGTTAGGATTGTTCTAAGAAAATCTTCCAAAATACCAATCATGATGGACAAACAGACTGTATGATTCCATAGAATAATGCATGATAGCTTAGTTAGGATACTCCGGAGTTTAATTGCACTTAACTCATGCTCAGTTATTTTGTTTTAAGTTTGATAATGACTTGGTAGTTCAGCACTGTTTTAGATTAGTGACATCTTAAGTTCAGTTTTAGCTTAACTCATTGCATTTTCACTCCACATTCAGTTTTCATTCACTGCATATTAGATTACTTCAGTTGTTAAACTTAACAAAACAGCCTTCATTATTTACAAACCTCTTCTTGTTCTAAAATCTATAATTGATTCAGAACCATATGAACAGAAGACAATATCATTTTAAGGCCTGAAGTACTTCTGCAACTTCCTTATCATCTCACAAACAAACATTTCCTCAAAAGACTATTTCAAAAATCTATAACCTTTGAGTGAAGTGTAGTGCTATCAAACTAAGTTGCAGAATAGAGTTAGGAACTAGTCTTAAAGTAGAGATCTTATGATGGTATCAATGTTTTACTCCAAATATGTTTCAACAAATCTCTAATCATGGATAACATGTTGCATCATTATAAGTTAGTTGTTTAACTATTAGGAGAATTTGCATGCTTAGCTGACCATGTCTCAAGCTCTCTCTCAAACACCTTTGATGAAAGAATTTGACAAATTGAGTTTATGTTTTGAATCATTTGCTTAAAAGTCATTATCAAGCTTTGTTTTTGCTTAGTCATAGTTTGGATTTGATTCTGTTTCAATATCTGCAATTGCATTTGTCATTTTTCATCAACCAACTAGGCTTCACTCTGTTTTTAATCATTAGCTTCCTTCCACTAGCTTTCTAGTCATTTTCCTTGTGAACATAAAATTGCCAAAAAGACCAAAAACATCATAAATCATCATAAAAGACCAAAAAAATCACAAAAAACTACACACAACGCATTAAGAAACAAGCACCTAGGTACATACAGTACACTTCACTTCAGCAGTTTACCAACCCTGGTTGACAATTAAATGAGCTCAATTTAGGAGACTAGATTGAGACCAAACATTTTGGCGCCGTTGCCGGGGAAGTGAAAACTAGGTAACCTTTGTTTCTTAGCATCCAAAAACAATTATATGCGTAGGGAGAGAGATTCAAGGGGAAGATTCATAAGCAGCAGAGGCAGAATTTTGATTTCTAGAACACCACTTGTTTCATCTAGATCCAGAGCTAGTACACCTTCAACTCATACCCATATTCCATCCTCTCCTGATCCTGGACTTATAGAAGATCTAAGGTCAACTATTCCATTAGAGAAACCTTCCACTTCATCCACTGAACCTGCCATAGAAGAAGATCTAAAAACTCCTGTTAGGGACACAAACCTTTCCACTTCCACAGGAGAGTCAACCATGGCAGAAGAAGGAGGAGGAGGAGTTTTTAATGGGGAACACACACTATTTGGAGGAAGAGGTAGAGGTAGAGGAGAAGGAGGTAGAGGAGAAGGAGGTAGAGGTGCAGATGGAGGAAGAGGTAGAATAGGAAGCTCTTTTGGGTTCCCTATAATTGATGAAGAAACCAATACAACCATGAAAAACATTTCACCCTCTGTCCTTCCAAACTTCTATAGAATTAAAAATGAAGATCCTGAAACCTTCTTATTTGAATTTGAAGTGTTGTGTAGAACTTATGACTACTTACAAGATGCTCAAAAACTGAAATTATTCCCTTCAACTTTGAAAGGAGCAGCATTGAAGTGGTTTATGAGTCTGATCAGCAGTTCTATTAGAACATGGGAAGACATGAAACAAGCATTTCTAGAGAGGTATTTGGATTATTGTATGTCGGTTAATCATAAGGAAGAAGTGTTCAAGATGTTACAAAAAGAAGATGAAAATTTGGAAGATTTGTTGGAGAGATTTAATTACAACATTAAAAGAGCAAAAATGGAAAACCTAGATCAAGACACCTTAAAAGCTCTTTTGTTGAAAACAATTAGGGATGAATGGTTGGATATCCTTAACATGATGGGAAAAGGGGATATATCACAACTCACATTACCTGAAATATCTGAGTTATGTATCAACATTTCAAGAGGGAAATCTAAAACTGTCAAAGGTCCAAGAGATCCCGCTCTTGCAAGGGCAAGTAAGTCTGCTTCTGGGACAGTAAGTAGATCAGAAATAGGACACATGCTTGATGATTTTAAATCTGACATCTTAGGGAGTCTTAGTGAACAAATAGACACCCTCAAGATACAAAACAAGCAAAAGGCTGAATCCGATGCCTTGGCAATCTTTTGTCCCAAATGTAGAAAGAAACATGCCTTGAGAGAGTGTCCTTTAGATGTAAAAGTTGTAGAAACCTGTGTTATTTGTTCTGAGAAACATGAGACCAAGAATTTTCCTTCTCTTCCTGGTCTCAAGGCTGTTTTTCAAGAAGAAACTCCTACAAATTCCACAGAATCTCTTAACTTTGTATCTAGAAGACCTTGGCAGGGATCTCAGACACAAGGATTTCATGATCAAATGTATAATCAACCTCCACCTTGGAATTCTTGGCAGCAACCTTGGTCCCAATTTCAAAATCAATCTCAAGCTTGGGCACAAGGATCACAAGGTCCCTATGGAAGATACTCTCCATATTATCAGTATCCACCATCCTATCCACCATATCCACATTTTTATCCTCAAAATCCTCAACAAAATTTTTCTCAAAATCTTCAACAAAATTTTCAACAAAATCCTCAACAACATCATCAGAACCAACCACATCAAAATCAACCACTTTCATTACCATTCCCTCAAAAATCAAATCAATTGCCTGCTCAACCCATACCAAACCCCAATAATAAAAATCCTCAAAACACATACATGATAGAAGGCCAACAGTTTCCAACTTATTTAATTACTCCTCTAGACCTTAGTGATGTTCAACTTAGGTCTGGAAGAATACTTGAAAAGAGGAAACCTTCTGTGATTATACAAGAACAATATAACTCTGAGGAAGACTCTCTACGGGTGAATAAAAGTCTTGAGGAAGACACATCCTTTCAAGACCCAAACACTGAAAAATTAAAGAAAAAAGATCCAATAAATTCAACTCCTGTATTAGAGCAACCATCTACATCTACTTCTATACCTCCCTTTCCGGAAAGATTACAAATTGATAGAGGTGTAGAAAAACAAATCATGGTGCCTAATTATGATTTCTTAGATGAGCTGAGAAATGTTTACATTAAAATTCCATTATTACAAGCCATCAAAGAAATCCCAATTTTAGCCAAAACAATAAAGGAGTTGAGTATGAAGACAACAAGAAAAAGAATAAGAGAAACAAAGAAAATTCAACTAGTAGGACAAATAGCAGACATTATGATGGGCAAGATTGCTATTCCAAAGTATCTTGACCCAGGAAATCCAGTTGTCAAAATTCACATCAATGGAATTGAAATTATAAACACACTCATTGATTTAGGAGCAGCAATAAATATCATGAGTAGACAAATCATGGACAAACTGAAACTTCCTAATCTTCTCTTTACACCCACACTATTACAATTAGCAGATAGATCTGTGATCAAACCAGATGGGGTAATAGAAGACATTCCATTGTCCCTAGATTCTTGGGAATACCCTGTGGATTTCATGATCCTAACTCCTAAGAATAATCTAGGAGGCCATCCTGTTATATTAGGAAGACCTTGGTTGGCTACAGCTGATGCTTTTATTAGTTGTAGATCCGGTGATATGTACATCTCTGATGGTAGTTCAACTAAGAAGTTCACTTTATATCCTCCAGTTGGGACAATTACAGATCTAGATGACACTCAATGGATAGAGGATGAGGAAGATTTACAACCTCTCTTCACAATTTTAGAAATTAGTGAAGATAATCAAATTCTGAATACTCTAGAAAACTTTGAATCCTCTCCAGAACACAAACATGAATCATTTCAAGAGGAATCCAATATTGAGTTTTTGTCATCAAGGCAGATGTCTCTTCATTCTATGGACAAATTTGGCAGCTCTACAAGTGAGATTTTTCCAGGCAAAACTTTGAATATAAACAAGAACCTAGAAAAATCTCAACAAGAAGAGTTAGTCAAAGTATTACAGAGACATTCTTCTGCATATGCATGGGAATACACTGACATGAAAGGGATAAGCCCCAAGACTTGCACTCATCACATCTATATAGAGGAAAATTGCAAACCAATCAGACAACCTCAAAGACGGATGAATCCAAATCTTAGGAAAATTGTTAAAGAAGAATTGCAAAAATTGTTAAATGTCAATTTCATCTATCCTATTTCAGATAGTCAGTGGGTTTCTCCTTTGGTAATTGTGCCAAAGAAAAATGGAAAATGGAGGGTATGTGTTGACTACCGAGAACTAAATAAAGCTACTCTTAAAGACCATTTTCCCTTACCTTTCATAGATCAAGTGTTAGATACATTAGCTGGCAAAAAGTACTTCTCATTCCTAGATGGGTTTAGTGGTTACAACCAAATCCAAGTAGTACTTGAAGATCAAGACAAAACCACATTTACCTGTCCTTGGGGTACCTATGCTTACCGAGTATTGCCATTTGGATTATGCAATGCACCTGCAACATTCCAAAGGGCAGTATTAGGATTTTTTTCAGATCTAATACATGATTGTGTAGAGGTGTACATGGATGATTTCACAGTTTATGGAAACTCATTTGAAGAAGCTTTAGAAAACTTGGAAAAAGTTTTAAAGAGATGTCAGGAAGCAAATATTTCACTTAGTCATGAAAAATGTTTTATGATGTTTACTGAAGGTATTGTTTTAGGGCATCACATTTCAGGGGATGGGATTAGAGTTGATGAGTCTAAAGTTGAAGTCATATCTAACTTATCCATTCCAAGTTGTCAAAGGGATGTTAGAATTTTTCTAGGATTTACAGGATATTATCGGAGATTTATAGAAAAATTCACCAAAATAGCATCTCCACTCTTCAAATTACTCACCAAAGATTGTGAATTCAAATGGACTTCTGATTGCCAGTTAGCTTTTGAAACCCTGAAAACCAAAATTTCTGAAGCACCTATATTAAGGGGACCTAACTAGAAGTTACCTTTTCATATCTCCACAGATGCCTCCGATACAAATCTAGGAGCAGTATTGGGGCAGAAAGACTTGATTCCCTATGCCATCTATTATACCAGTAAAAATTTGACTCCTGCAGAGTTAAACTATACTGTAACTGAAAAAGAGTTTTTAGCTGTTGTTCATGCCATAAACAAATTTAGACACTATATAAAAGGCTATGAAACTTTTGTCCACACTGATCATTCTGCAATTAGATACTTAATGAAAAAATCAATCACTAATGGCAGAGTTATAAGATGGTTATTGCTCTTACAAGAATTCAACATTACTATTCTAGATAGGCCTGGAAAACAAAACACAATAGCTGATTTCCTATCTAGACTCCAAAATATCAAAGATGACACTCCAGTTGAAGATCAATTTCCTGATGAATATCTTTTTGCAATTTATACTCAAACTCCATGGTTTGCTGATATTGCTAATTATTTAGTTTCAGGAAAATTTCCTTCAATAATGAATGCAAGGGATAAAAGAAAAATCATTAATGATAGTGCAAAATATTCATGGGTTGCTAATGAGTTGTACAAGACAGGTCCAGATTTAATCATTAGAAGGTGTGTTCGTGAAGATGAGATGCCTGAGATTCTTAAAGCATGTCATGATGAACCTTGTGGCGGACACTTTGCTGATAATAGGACAACCTATAAGATTCTTAATTTAGGATATTATTGGCCATCCTTGTTTAAAGATGCTAAAGAGTATGTCAAAAGGTGTGACAGTTGCCAAAGAGTAGGGAAACCTTCTCCTTCAGGTGAGATGCCATTACAAACTCAGGTACATATTGAACCTTTTGAAAAATGGGCTTTGGATTTTGTAGGACCTATTAGTCCTCCATCAAGACAGAAAAGGTATATATTAGTTTGCACTGATTATGTTACTAAATGGGTAGAAGCTAAGCCATTACTTGTTGCTAATGAATCATCTGTAGTTACTTTTCTTTTTGAGGATATTTTTACTCGTTTTGGTGTCCCAAGGGAAATTGTTACAGATCAAGGAGCTCAATTTACATCAAGGCTAGTGGAGCAAATGATGGAGAAGTACAAAATCAGACATAGAAAAACTACTCCTTATCATCCACAAGCAAATGGTCAAGTGGAATCTACTAATAAATTCATTGAAGGAATCCTAACAAAGACTGTTCATTTACATAGAAGAGATTGGGTAGATAGGCTTCCTGAAGCCTTGTGGGCCTATAGAACTACATGGAGAAACACAACAGGCCATACTCCTTATGAGCTTCTTTATGGAAAGCAAGTTTTTTTTCCCATAGAGTTCCAAATTCAAACCTTCAAAATGGCAGTTCGGCTAGGACTTGATTTAACGGAGGCACAAAAGCATAGACTGGAGCAAATTAATGAATTGGATGAGATCAGACAAGATGCAGTTCAGAAAACAAGTCTAGTCCAACAACAAAGGGCTAGATGGCATGAAAAGTACATCAAAGAGAAGAAATTTAAAGAGGGTGATTGGGCTCTCTTGTTTGATTCAAAATTCAAGGATTTTCAAGGGAAATTTCAGACACATTGGCTTGGGCCATATGAAATTGTTCGAATTTTTGATAATGGGGCAGTAAAAATCAGAACTATAGATGAAGAAGAGGTCACTTTTCTTATGAATGGTCATAGACTGAAGCTATACCACAAGCCACTCTCAAGAGAAGAGTTTGTCAAGAAGTTCCAAGAAAGCAATGATGTGAAGTTAATGAAGAAGAGTCTCTCTTCTTCATCAACTTGATTAAATTTTCTGAAGCATTTCTTTTTGAAAAAAATAAATAAATAAATAAATAAAGGTATAAACATGAAAACCAATCATTGATTGGCATGTTTATACAGAAAAGATAGGGTGAAAATCAGAGTCTCTCTGACACTCTAACTTTTCCATTTTGTTTTTGCAAGCAACTGTTACAAAATCATAAGTTCAGATCCATTGTACTTATGATCCATCTCATTTCATTTCATTCCATTCACTTATCCATCCATACTCCATTTCATTCATTCATTCATACTTCACTTCATTCCATATATCATTCATCTCATTCCATACTCCATCCACCTCATTTTCATATCAAAATTTAAAGTCTGATGTCTTACTGCAAATGAATAATACATGTCATGGATTGCAGGGCAGTTCTTATGTTCTTTCACTCCATTTCATAAACTGAATCCATTCCATTTCATCATCCACTTCATACATATCATGTCTCATCATCCATCTTCATTCATGCCATATAACATTTCACTTATATTCCAAAACACTCTATTCCATGATTAAAATGCTCTACAGGTACATTCTGCAGCTAAACAGACATTCTGCAGCTGATCAGACTTTCCGCAGCCAGACAATCATTCCGCAGCTACAAATCCTAAAGGCACTAATCAACAGACATTTGAATTGCAACAAAATGATCCAGTGTATCCATGAATAAGAAGAATCAAGAAGGATTATGAAGACTCTTCCAAAGGAGAACAAAGAAGACAAAGACTACAAAAATCAAATGAAAAGCAGAGGTAACAAGTTTAGATTATAATGGCATTTCATAAAGTTTAGCATAGTTTTAGTTATGAATTTTTCGAAAAGGTTGTTTTAATTATTTTTATTGATCATGACCAATAAACCCTCCACAAACTTTGGATTAAAATCTCTCATTTCAAATTCCATACCCGACATCATTTAAGCGGTTAAAATGGCTGAAGTGTTTGAATTCTTCACGTCACCTAACCAAATCATTCAATGATGATTCTCTTTTCCGTTGTAAAAATATCCGCCGTCTTTTCAATCATTAATTCGTTTCCTCCACCTCACTCCATTTACTCATTCCGTAACTACTTCCATCACTCCATTCTGTAGCCAGCACTTCATTCCGCAAACAGAGATATTCTTATCACCGTGAGCAGAGAAAAAGGGTATATCAGTTTGAATATCAAAGCACTATCACCATGGGCAGAGATTGAGTATTATCACTGTAAACGCAGAGCTATAGCAGTGTGGAATTTGAAGTCATTTGTCACCGAGAGACAGAGGTATAGCAATGAAGAATTTGAAGCCATTTGTTACCAGGAGACAGAGGTATAGCAGTGTGGAATTTGAAACCATTATCACCAAGAGACAGAGGTATATCAGTCCGAAGTTTGAAGCCATTGTCATTAAGAACCTGAGGCATATCAATTCAAAGGTGAAAGTTATTGTTTCAGTGGGTAGAAAGAGTATTAATCTGAACATTGAAGAAGCAATTATGGGTTTCATTATAAGAACTGAACCAGTGGGTACAAAATACCTAGAAGGCTACCCTCAATGTAAAGAAATGTTGCAACAGATAGGATGGCTACAATTTCTTGAGAAGATAGGATGGCTACAATTTTTGGAGAAATTTAATGGCTTCCACAAAGAAGTCACTAAAACATTTGCAAGATCATTTCAAGGAGCTGAAGTTGAAGTGGGAGATGTTAAATTCACAGTCAATGAAGTTTTCATTGCAGAAGCTACGGGATTGCTTAGAAATGGAGAGAGATGGTTCAAAAACAGAGAATTCCATCATGAATCGTGGAAGCAAATTTTAAAATCACCAGGTATGGATGTCACTGTGTTTAAGAAAGGAATTCCAAGTTTTGCATTGAAAAATAAATGGAGAAACATACTACTTATTCTGCAAAAATTCATTACATGTGAGGGTAGATATGGCACATTTTATGTTTACCACATTAGACTGATAATGCATTTTCTGGGGGAAGACTTAAACCTACCCTACTTCTTGCTTCAAAGTTTGAAAAATATGGCTTCTTGTGTTCAAAGAAGGGTTCAATTTTTAGAGACAACTCTATATCATCATGGCTTGGTTAAAATTTTGATTGAACACCATTTAGCCAAAACAAATGATAATTGGGACAATTTCTTGATAAGAAATCATTTTGAAGAGCCAAAAGAACCCTCACCTGAACAACAACCTACAAGGAGAAGTAGAAAATGGAGAGCTTCAAAAATTGAAATTGACAAAACAGTCCAAGAAAGTAGTGAGGAAATCATCTCAGAGAAGTTGACTCAAATAAAGAGACAACTTAAGAAAGAGAAGGTAATCAGGAAATCTGCCACAGAGAGAGGAGAGGGATCTTCTCAGCCAAGAAGAAGCCATAGAATAAAGAGGAAACTAAGGAAAACTCAAATCAAACAAACATGGGTGATTAATATAGAGGATGAGGAAACATCTATTGAAGAAGATGTTGAAGAGGATTTTAATGAAGGAACCCCTGAAATTGACCCTGCTCAGCAAGAAGTTTATGATTATGTTGAAACTTTGGAAAGGAAAGCTTCAGAGAGCAGAGAGAGAACCCCTAGTCCTCCACTGTCCGAAATAGATGTGTTAAGAAGGGATAGGTATGAGCTAGAGATACTTAATAGACACATCAAAAATGAGAATGAAATTTTGAAGGAACAAGTCAAGCTCAAAACCGATATGAACTCAACCTTATCCCTACATATAGACAAAGTGGAAAAGGCTAATGACAAGTTGAAGAAAAGGAACAAGAAGCTAATCAGGGCACTTACCAACCTAAGGTTCAAACTTGTCATCAGAAAACCCAGAAGATCTTTAGCTTCCAGGCAAAGGAGAAGGAGAGGATTAGATGTTCTTGCAGAAGCCTCTGAGTTTATAAGATAATTTGCATGAGGACATGCAAGGAGACAGCAGTGGGGGTATGTTGAGCCTCAAAATTGTGCTTCCTTTCATCTTACTTTACCTCATTTTCCTTTGTCCATTGTTATCCTAGACCCAATTGATCAATGAATTTAGTTAAAATTACTTTTAGAATTATTAACATGAATGACTTGCTAAAGTTTTGTGATTTTTGCCATTGTAATGCATTTTGACCGGAACTAGCTGCAGAATGCAAACATTCCGTAGCTAACCGGAAATTCTGCAGCTGTCTTCACGTTTGAGTATGTTCCAGGTGGCCTCTCAAGAAAAACCGCATATGGGCATATTCCACGTCATGTCTACATTGTTCGTTGCTCACCATGAAGGAAGAAACGAATTCTGGATATGGTTTTGATACGTGGGAACACATTTAGGAAGGCAGACTTCTATTAGGACTGTCTCAGTCCAGATGTCCTTTTCATTTTTACGTTGCCACTTCAAGAGTCCTAATGTGATTTCAATAAGGAAAGACAATGCTCCTGGAATTGTTGCAAGTCTTGTTATGTATATTTGTTATATAAACACTTGGGAAACCAAGAGCTAGGCTAGATTTTGTTCTAGATTTTGCTTAGATTCTGTGCTACATTTCTGAAGACGCAGAGTGCTCTGTTCAAGTTATTTCACTTTTAATGAAGCAGACAGTGTTGTTTTGAAAGCGTTGATTTGATTTGAAGTTAGATTCCGTCAGGTGGTAGAGGGTCCCTGCCTCTTGCACGGATTTATTTGCGTAATTTAGATAAGTATTCTAGCTGCCTTTACATTTTTGAATTTTAATTCGTAGTTGTTTTCATTAGCTACTATAGTTATACTCATTCTAACTCTTCCAAAAGAAGAAGCTCTTCCAAAAGATTATAATGATGAATGGGAAATGGCTATGGTATTGTAGGATTTGAAGTTGAATTTGTAGTTGTTTTCATTAGCTACTATAGTTATACTCATTCTAACTCTTCCAAAAGAAGAAGCTCTTCCAAAAGATTATAATGATGAATGGGAAATGGCTATAGTATTGTAGGATTCAATTGTAATTTATGTTGTTCACTATCACAATTACACTTGTTCTAAACACTCTTCCACAAGAAGAAACTCTTCCAAGAAATTCTTAAGATGTCCAAGGCATGACCGTGATAATGAATGTTTTAGTTGTGTGTTTGCACTAAGTACCATTGTTGTTCTTGCTCTTAAACGCTTGTCCAAAATATCATAATGATGAGTGGGAGATGGCTATGATATCTTAGTTTTTCATTGCTTTCAGTCTTTATGCTTGCATTTGCACTCAATTACACAGTCAGGATTGTTCTAAAAACTCTTCCAAAAGAAGGAACTCTTCCAAAATACCAATCATGATGGACAAACAGACTGTATAATTCCATAGAATAATGCATGATAGCATAGTTAGGATACTTCGGAGTTTAATTGCACTTAACTCATGCTCAGTTGTTCTATTTTGAGTTTGATAATGACTTGTAGTTCAGCATTGTTTTAGATTAGTGACATCTTAAGTTCATTTTCAGCTTAACTCATTGCATTTGCACTCCATATTCAGTTGTCATTCACTGCATATTAGATTACTTCAGTTGTTACACTTAACAAAACAACCTTCATTATTTACAAACCTCTTCTTGTTCTAAAATCCATAATTGATTCATAACCATATGAACAGAAGACAATATCATTTTAAGGCCTGAAGTACTTTTGCAATTTCCTCATCATTTCATAAACAGAGCCCTTCCTCAAAAGACTACTTTGAGAAGAAATCAATAACTCTTGAGTAAGGTTTTGTGACATTTAACTAAGTTGCAGAATAGAGTTAGGGACTAGTCCTAGAATAGAAGACCTTATGATGGTATCAATGTTTTTCTCCAAATATGTTTCAATCAATCTTTAACCATGAATAAAAATGTTGCATCATTATAAGCTAGTTGTTTGATTGTTTAGATAGGAGAATTTGCATACTTAGATGACCATTTCTCAAGTTGAATTTATGTTTTGAATCATTTCCTTAGAAGTCATTATCAAGCTTTATTTCTGCTTAGTCATAGTTTAGATTTGGTTCTGTTTATAGTATTTCATTTGCATTTACCATTTTACATCAACCAATTAGGCTTCACTCTGTTTTTAATCCTTAGTTTCTTTTCACTAGCTTTCTAGTCATTGTCCATGTGAACATAAACCTACCAAAAGACCAAAAACATCATAAATCAACTCAAAAGACCAAAAACATCATAAAACACTACACACAACGCATTAAGAAACAAACACCTGGGTATACAGTACATATGACTGTGATTTACCAACCCTGGTTGACAATTAAATGAGCTCAATTTAGGAATAGATTGAGACCAAACGGAACCCTTATTGGCTTCAAGAGAGTCCTCCTCAGAGGTATCCTGTTCTAGGTCATCTATAGAAGATTTTTCTAAAACTCTACCAGATCTGAGTTGTACATCATTGAGAGGAACAATCATATAGGTAGGAAATTGTTGTCCTTCTATCATGTAAGTATTCTGAGGATTTTTATTGTTAGGATTTGGCAATGGCTGAGCTGGAAGTTGATTTGTCTTTTGTTGGTATGGGAGCATGAGTTGACGATTTGGATTTTGTTGAGAAGGTTGTTGTTGTGGAAATGGCAATGAAAGTTGTGGATTTGGGTTTGGAAGTTGTGGAGCTTGTTGATTTTGAAAAGATGGAGGATATTGATAAAATTGAGCAAATCTCCCATAAAGATTTTGCATCCCTTGTACCCATGGCTGATATGGATTCTGATGTTGGGGCCAAGGTTGTTGCCAAGGATTCCAATTTGGTGGGGTTTGAAAATTCATATGGTTGTTAAACCCTTGAGTTTGTTGTCCCTGCCAAGGTCTTCTTGCAACAAAACAGAGAGATTCTACTGAATTTGGGTCTTCTTGAAAAACAGCTTTGAGTCCAGGAATTGAAGGACAATCCTTGATCTCATGATTCTCTGAGCAAATCATACATGTTTCTACAACTTTTGCATCCAAGGGACATTCCCTTAAAGCATGTTTTTTCCTACATTTCGGACAAAAGATGGCTAGAGCATCTGTTTCTGCTTTCTGCTTGTTTTGGATTTTAAGGGTGTCTAGTTGTTCACTAAGGCTCCCTAAGATATCAGTTTTGAATTCATCAAGAATATTGCCAATCTCTGCCCTACTTAGTGATCCAGTTGCAGATTTGTTATCCCTAATAAGAGAAGGATCCCTAGGCCCTTTTCCTGTTTTAGATTTTCCTCTTGAGAGATGGACACATAGTTCTATTATGTCACGAAGTGGAAGTTGAGAAATGTCTCCTTTCCCCATCATGTTTAAAATATCTATCCATTCATCTCTAATGGCTTTTAATATAAGGGCTTTCAAGGTTTCATCATCTAAGTTGCTCATCTTTGCTCTTTTCAAGTTGTATTGAAATCTTTCAAGTAAGTCTTCCAAATTTTCATCTTCTTTTTGCATCATTTTGAATACCTCATCCTTGTGATTGGTGAGCATACAATAGTCCAAGTATCTATCCAAAAATGTTTGTTTCATATCATTCCAAGTCCTAATAGATTGAGTGGCTAATCCCATGAACTATTTCAAAGCAGATCCCTTCAATGTTGAAGGAAACAGTTTGAGTTTTTGAGAGTCTTCCATATAGTCATAAGTTCGGCACACGACTTCAAACTCAAACGGAAATGTTTCAGGATCCTCACTTCGCAATCCATAAAAGTTAGGGAGAACAGATGGTGAGATATTTTTCATTGTTGCATGAGTTTCCTCATCAACTATAGGGAATCCAAACAAATTGTCTCCTTCCCTATTTCTACCATTATTTCCTTCACCATTGTTGTCTCCATTGTTTCCTCCTCTTCTACCTCTACCTCTACCTCCATCTATTACTTCCTCTGCCATGATAGTTTATTTAGAGTCCTTAAATTCCTCTAGTTCTTCTATCAAGGGAGGATGAGAGGGAGTTTCTTCCTTTTCTAAATGAGATTTAGTAGGTGGTATAGGAGAATCCTCTAATTCAGCTGCTCCTTGAATTCCAAAAATCTTAAGGCTAGGGGTAGATGGTGGTGATTCTTGTCTATGCCTTGAAGAAGATGGAGTTGTGAAAATCGAACTCTTGGCTATAGCTATAAGCCTTCCCCTAGAATCTCTTGCTCTATGCATGTCATTTTTTTTAAGTAGGGATAATAATTCTCTTTCTAATCTTCCAGGTCACACTAGGTGCAAGAAGAGAGCATACTTAAGAAATTACTAAACCAATAATTCTCTTTTCTGATCCTCCAGATCACACTAGGTGCAAGAGGAGAGCATACTTCAATAAATTATCAAGTTTTCCCTTCTTTTATTATTATTATTATTTTTTTTAAGAAATTGGCTACCTAGTTACACTTCCCCGGCAACGGCGCCAAAATGTTTGGTCAATTTAGTGTGTCCTAAATTGCTACATTAATTTATCAATCCGGGATTCGTAAGCTGATGAAGTGTGGCGCACTATATGTTCAAGATAACCTATCTCTTACTTTTTGGTCGTTTTTGGATTTTTTATGAAATTCTGAAAAACAAGTATGGAGACAAATATTCAAGACAACAATGTCTTTCTAATGATTTTCAAAACTTCAAAAGAATTTTAAAAACACACAATGACAAAATTAATTCTTCAAAGAAAATGAAATTGCATCACTACTCTAGTCAAACAAACAATGAACTACTGATCATGAAACTCATTATTCTTGCTGTTGTTCAAACACAAAAGAAACTATGCTTAAAGAAATCCAAAAGTTGCAACAAAGTAAATCTAAATCAAATTACATCAACTTATCTTCTGATCCCTCACCATTAGTCCAACTATGGTTTTCGGAGGTAACCATAAACAACTTGAGTAACCTGATATCTAACTTGCAGAAAGTAAACTAATATCAAACTACACATTCATAATTCAATCCCTCGCCATTAGTCCAACTATGGCTTTCGGAGGTAACTGAAAATTTCATGAGCAATTTAATATTTCTAACTTGCAGAAAGTAAACTAATATCAAACTACACATTCATAATTCAATCCCTCGCCATTAGTCCAGCTATGGCTTTCGGAGGTAACTGAAAATGTCATGAGCAATTTAATATTTATAACTTGCAGAAAGTAAACTAATATCAAACTACACATTCATAATTCAATCCCTCGCCATTAGTCCAGCTATGGCTTTCGGAGGTAACTAAAAATGTCATGAGAAATTTAATATATCTAAATCTAACTACTGAAGCAAATGAGCAAGACTGAAATAAACAAAACAGTATTGAAATTAAACAGAAACTAAGAAAAGTAAATTAGCAGCAGAACAATATTAATTCCATGTTATTAGTCAAAAGGTTATGCAAATGCTCGGGCTGCCTATTTGTAATCTGAAACAAGAACACTGATCAGTTAACAACAACATAAAACATGAAAGATTATGGACAGAAGTAAGATGTAAAGCATGAAAGATTATAAACAGAGATGAAGCATAAATACCATGAAAGATGTAATGTATAAACACATGAATGACTTATGGCACAATGAGCTTAAAGAAATAAAAAAAGAACTATACAATAATGCACAAAACCTCAGCGTGTGCAGGGGCCCTCTGCACCAGCCTTGGCAACAGCCTTCAAATACGAATTACGCTTGGAAACAGAGTCTTCTTATATATTAAAATGTAGTCATAACAGAGAGGTGATATTATGGCACAGTGGCAACGTAATTACATTACAAAGCTATCTGGAGGCTAATCTAATATGCGTATGCAAACGCGTTATTTATAACAAAGGTAATATAACTAATTCCCTAAAGTTTGTGCTGATGGAGACACGTAAATCATCACGTCCAAGGATCCAGCATCATGGCCGCAGTGAGGAGTAAATCTATGAGGAGTGGATGTTGGATTCGGCTTATGGAGCCGTGTACAGGTGTTGATGTGTCTCCCGTAAGTTAGAAACGGTCATGCAAATCCTCACGTGATGAGAAACAGAGTCCTGTCACCGTGGGACTCTACGGTTGACTTCCACTTGGCCACCTTTGACCGTAGCCTCCTTAGGTGAATTTTCTCGAGCCAATAGGACACGATCCATGTCCACAT
Source organism: Pinus albicaulis (assembly GCA_034641835.2). Taxonomy (NCBI): domain Eukaryota; kingdom Viridiplantae; phylum Streptophyta; class Pinopsida; order Pinales; family Pinaceae; genus Pinus; species Pinus albicaulis. Next base: position 1,288,170,123 of record CM076583.1, on the reverse strand, counting down.
CATTTCTGACTTGCCCATGTGGCTTGTTTTACCTGAAGACACCTGTAACATAGAGTTTCACAAAATGGCTGCGGAAAGTTGCAGCAGCTGCGGAAAGTTGCAGCAGCTGCGGAAAGTGGCAAGATTCCGCAGCTAAATGAGAAAAAATCTAAATCAAACAGCAGACACAAAATATAGTTAAAAACCATTTTAGATGCTCTTTTGCAATTAATATACAATGATATTGACAACTTGGAAGGTTCAGGTGAATGAAAAAGTTCTAGGAAGATGTATAAGGAAAGATCTGATTTGAGACTCAACACTAGGCAAGCAAATGATTAGGTTATTATTTCATTTTTGGAAAATAATATATTGTCTATGTTTGGCTACTATGAAGGGTATCACTTTGACAATGCACGAGCATTCAAATCCAAGAGAGTTGTTCGATTTTTGTCATCAATATCACATTACACTTGGATATTCTATATTATCCACAAGGTAATGGTCTTCTCAAGATCTTCTTAGAAATTCATTGTGAGGATTATTAAGAAGGTGTTGCACGAAAATAAAAATTCATGGAATTTGAAAGTGAAGTATGCTGCGACGGAGTGATAGAGTGTGCACTAAAAGGTCAATTGGTACTTCACCCTATGAGTTGGTATATGGAGTTAGAGCCATCTTTCCTACATCCTTGGGAATGTTTTGTCCTTGAAGGTACAACATAAGAGATTAGAAGAGCCAAATGCAATTCGAGAGGAGAAATAAACCGATTGATAGCTACTGCATGAGAAAAGGGAGGAAGTCTATAACATTAATCGGCAATCTCAAAATAGAATCAAGAAGACATTTGATAGGAAGGTCGAAAGAGGATAAATTTCAGATTCAATATGTGAATGCTAAAGTGGGAGGCTAGAATTGAAAGGGGAAGCATGGTAAGTTTTATAATATCTAGAAGGTCCATTCATGGTAGGCGCATTTCATGGAAATAACACTTGCATACTGCCCCGAGGAGATGGATGGACAACCTTGTCTTGGAGGGCACATGCGATGGTAGGTTTTTGAAGCACTATTCCTCTTAAGTTATACGATTTTTTCATTCCATTGTATATATTTCATTTTTAATATGTTTTTCTACTAATAAAGACAAGTTGATCATCAAGCTTGGGCCACAGGGTGAAGGCCATTAGAGTTTGAAAGAAAGCTTGGAAATTTTCCAAGTTTTTTATTTCCAAGAAGATGGATAACCTTTGGAACTACGGGTTCTTTGGTGTACCAAAGAGGCACCATCCCAAAGTGGAGCCATTGTTATCACTCAAAAAGCTTGTTGCCTCGAGCGATTCTAATCTCCTGCTACCTTCAAAAGTTCGACTTCAAAATTTTGGAAAAGTATATCTTGGGGCTCCCGGCCAGGAGGCCTTTGCAAATGTTATCACAAAATTGTACTTGGTTGGCTACTTGATCAGAAAACTCTCTATGTAATTGTTTCAAACCAACTTTTGGCCCGAAGCTTAGCCTCTTCAAATTGGGGGAGGGCTCTCTCAAAGGAGTTTATGATATTTGATAATGATAGTACTAGATGGCTAACTCTATTTGAAGAGTGATTTGTTTTTTATGTATGTAGGTTGAAAAGAATACGGGCTTGCTACCATTGGGCTTATGGGTCAACAATCAGTATTTTCGGTGGCAATTTTTCTTGACATAGGTAAGGTAGATAAGGGTCTCTAACAAAGGCAATTCACTCATAGTATAGGGCAACCCGATAATTTCATCAATAAAGGAAGTCGAGGAGCATAAACATATGAATTCGAGTAATAGAGATGAAATCTCATGATGGTAAACATAAAGATATAGATCGAAGAAAAACATTAAAAACCCCATGAAAATCTAGGGTCTTTCGAAATAAATTCACTACGTATTATTGATATAAAATTAATTACATAAAAACGGCGATTTAGTGCAAAAAATCTCCAACCCTTGACTACTTTGGTGCCTTGTCTTTAAATAGACTTTGTTACATCCAGGATGATTTTCTAGTGGGCGCATTCGTAATTCTCCTATGACACATCACATAACTAGAAAAAAAAAAAAAAACCCATGACTTCTAACAAAGAAAGCTGACGACTACACCTTTAAAAAGACATCTCCTAATGAAGGTGTAACTCCTATTTATTACATATTCTGATCTTTGTGAAAGAAAAACCGATTACATATCGGTCACAAATAAGCATCACATGCTCGAATGATAGATAATGGGTTCATTACCACCTTTACATATTAAAAACCCTCATAAACATATGGAACAAAACCCTATTTTCGAGGATGCATAACCCTTATCTTCAACGAGAACTTTGGTTGATGATCTGTCCCCCTGGCAACTTTATCCAAGTCATAAATATTTGACGTTAAGGTCCCTAGAGAAATTAATGTTTGTAGGCTTGTTGACTTAATTTATAAAATACACAAGAGGTATTGTAATAATAATATATTATATATAAAATGTATAAAAGATGATGATAAAATGTTACAATGAGACCACCTTATATGCCTGCGCGGTGGCCTTTCATGAATGAGCATGTCTTTTAGACATGCCTTTTAAATTAACTAATAACTACTTAACATAATATTATTTGACTAATAATAATTATACTTGTTTATATTTATTCTATTATACTATTGGTTATGAATTATATTCATAACATTTGCCCTTCTCTTCGAAACTTTGTCCTCAAAATTTTATGGATACTAATTTTCTTTGCCTTAATTGCTTGCTATTTTCACTTTGTGTTGTCATCTTGAATGTATAATTCTTCCTCATACTCCTTGTAATTAGGGCTTATCCCCTTTTCCTTAAAGCGTTGTCCTCAAAGCTATATGCCCTCATAATTCCTTCTTCTTATATATATATATATATATATATATATATATATATATATATATATATATAGCGCCTTTTTTTTAATTAATTAATAATAAATTAATATAAAAAAAATTAATATATTTATTTTCCTTTTTTTCATTTTTTATATATATATTTTAAAGCAATTTTATAAAATTTATTATAATATAACTTTATAAATTAAATTAAATTATAATAATTTTATAAAAAAAACATGATTTGTTATAATATATATATTAGTTGTGAACTATATAGTTATAATATATATCGACCATAAATGTTTTAAAGCATCACACCTCTTCTTGATACATCGATACATAACCTTGTTCCTTAGGCTGACCCAGATTTGTTATTTTGTTTGATCCACGGTGACATGAGTCACTAGGTAAGAGTTTATTGCCTTCTTGTACGAATACAACGCTCTCTCACAATGACTCACGAGCAATCAGAGTGCTCGCGGACACTTTCAAAGAATTCATGCCGTAGAACTCGACGAGTTTGAAAAATGGCATAAGCGTCGTCAACATGAGAACATTGAAGGTGACACGTATAAACAAATTTCATCAACACTACAAATCTCGAATGCTTTATGTTGGGGATCTCCAAAAATTTGTCCGCAAATTCCTTGAAAGAATTTCGTAGATACGTCGGATGCTTCCACGAGCACGCACAAGTGGGCTATTAGCTGCTTGGTGTTATTGTCCGGCGAGAAGGCAATGCCATAATTGGGGGTTTTTCAAACCAATGGCATATATTATCTTTGCCACTTCTTTGCCACCTCTCGGGTATCTTCAAAGGAAGAGGTAATAGAAGGATAATAGGTATAACATGGACTTAATTTCCTTGAGAAAGTATTCATATCCCTTTACTAACAAAAATGTCTCTTTGAGGATCGGATTCAAGTTCTTCCACAAGATCTTCGAACTCGCTTTTGTTTCATTATCTTCGATCACCGCATAGTCACCGAGCGATGATGGCTGAAAGCTTGTTTTGATACTTGCAGGAATAGCTCTTGAAGGTGTTAGTCTATGACCATATCGTGAAAATGAACGGTCCCCACCCCCATTTGCAATTTTTTTTTTTAATTCTTGGTTGCCAATCTTGCTCCCGCACCTATAGCCTTTGCTTTGTGCGGGTCGGAAAGTTCTTGGAAGCACACTTTCTGGCCTACGCATCGTTCGAAGCAGTTAAGAGTGAGACCTTGCAATTATTTCACGGCCTTTTTATCAATTCTTGTCCACAAACTCGGGTAATTTCGGCTTCCGGAAAGCTTCTATGGATTTTCGAACCTCACTTGGAACTTATTCAGTTCAATGTCCAAATAGTTATATGTAATTTCTTGATCCTATGGCTGGTTTTTAGAATGCATGTATTTTGAGTTTTCCCATCTTTATAACATTTATGGTCGATTGATTGACTAGATTTGTGTGTGACTCTTCAAGTTCTTCTTCCATGATCGAAGACAAGAATGACTTTTGGTAGTCAAGCCATCTTTTACGGCTCTTTATGGTTTCATCACTACGCTTTCCAATTCTCAAACTTTTGCATTCTCATTGATTTCATCCACTGCTTGGAACATACGCATCTGTTATTTGCATTGGTGATAAAGTCATTTTGAATTATTTATGTGGCTCCTTCTTGCCATTGTTTCTTTTGCTACCATTCCATTTTCATTTGTGTAAAGTTCTCAAAACCATCTGGTATTTGTATCTGTGTCTTGAGGTATGTTTGTTCTTCACAAGTTTCTTTCAAAACGAGAGGATGAAGTATTTTTCTTCTCATCTTCAAAGGCCTCTGAAGCATTTCGGTGGCTTCGGATGTGTTTGTCTCTTCACAGTACTTTATTTGAACATGAAAATATTTCTTTTGCTCATGAGCAAAATCTTTAACAACTTCTTGTGTTGTATTGGTGGCTAGAGTTGTGTCTGTTTCTTCGCATTTTTCTTTCAAATTTGGGATGAAACACTGCTATTTATAAGCATACGTATTTTCATGGTTTCTTTCATTTTCAGCAATGCAATATGCCATTGTTGCATGTTTATGATAGCGGAGTCATGTTGAATTCTTTATACGGCTCCTTCACCAACATTGTTTCTTTTTCTACCATTGGATTTTCATTTATATATAAAAGTTCTCAATAACTTATCTTTGTTGTATCAGCTTGAGCTATGTATGTTTCTTCATAATTTTCTTTCAATGCTAAAGGTGAAATACTGTTGTTCATCAACAAAGATCCCAGAAAGCAGTTTAAGGTGTTGTGTTGGTGTCTTCGGTTGTATCCGTCTCTTCACGTTCTTGTGAGCTGATGATGAAAGGATTTCTTTTTGTTCAAAAACAATGTTTTCAACAACTTTTGATGTTGTATCGATGGATTGAGTTGCATGTTTGTTTCTTCAAAATCTTCTTTGAGGTTATAGTGATTCTTCATGATTTTTCGAATTTTTGAATCGGTTGAATTATTCTATTGACTATGTTCCAATTTTCTGGACTATTGGATTTATCTTGTCAAAAATGGCATTTAATTTACGCATTGGTTGATTTTATGATTGTCTTTGGACTGTTCGTTACGGATTTTCGACATTTGTCTTTACATACGATTTGTCGTGTCTTGAAGTTGTTTGATGTCGTCAAAATTTCACTGTAACCTTATCCACTCAAGATTAACTAATCGTTTAGTGAATTTATCGGAATTATTGATCTTGATACTGTGAGATAGATCAACTTTTGTTGAAAATGCGCCCATTGTCATTGGTGAAGACATCGAGCGGCAACGTTTGGAGCACTGCATGTAGCAGTGAAGGTAGCCAATGTGGCATAGGTGCTTCCTTCCGAGAGAGAAGATCGGTCCTGCGATGAAGGTGAGGGTGTGCGGGGGTTGATAACGGTGCTCTAGTCGTGATAGGAGTAATGAAACCAAAAGCGGTGGCGATGGTAGTGATCACACGGTCCACCGGAAAACTGACGCTACGATACCAAATGGAACCTGTACGAGTTGTAGGCTTGTTGACTTAATTTATAAAATGCACAAGAGGTATTGTAATAATATATTATATATAAAATGTATAAAATATGATGATAAAATGTTACAATGAGGCCACAACATACCTACGTAGGTGGCCTTTCATGAATAGGCATGTCTTTTAGACAGCTGCCTTTTGATTAACTAATAACTACTTAACATAATCTTATTTGACTATTAATAGTACTTTTGTTTTTATTTATTCTATTTATACTATTGGTTATGAATTTATATTCATAACAATCCCTTGACTGTTGGAGGAGTCGGCCTGTCCAAAATTACAATTGCTTCTCCAAAACCTTCAAAAGTAACTCGCTACAGCAAGGACGATTTCGTAGTGAGCTTTAGTAGCGTCCAAAAAGGGCTTACGCACCCAAAAATTTTGCTTTTTTGCTATTCCATGGTGTCAACCAAGTCATGCCACATCATGCCATCAAACTCCCTCCTTGGCCAGAAAAAAAAAAATGATTTTAGAGGCAAAAAGGCGACAACGAGAAATTTTCGTAGCATTTTCTTGGCTTTAAACCTAGGAAACGCTACGAAAGCGTAGCAAAATGCGAGAATTTCTAGATTTCAACAATACTCCTAAAAAGTGACCAATACTCACATTTTAAAAACCTATTATTTAGCATGCCATGAACCTTCTAAAACACATTCAAACTCCAACTTAATACCCCTGTGGTGTTTCCTCTTCGTGTGTCCAGTTGAGCTATGGGCTCCTCACTCCTTGTCATCTTTAAGCACTTCTTCTCTAGCTCTTCATGAATCGATTCCAGTTGTTCTTGTGGGTCTCGACTTGGTCCTTTAGTGTCTTCTTCTTAGATTGTAAGTGTGGGTTCATTTTTCCTTGATATGTTTACACTCTCTCTCAATGGCATCAATTGCTTTGTGTTGTCCAAATTTTTTGACACGATTATGACCTCTTCTTCCCAAGTTTCTTTCATTTTCTCAAAAGCTGTACCTTTTGAACCTTGTGTTTCCTTGCCTCTTTCTTCAAGACGGATATTTCATCATTTGGCGACTTCAACTTTTCCTTAAGGATTTCAATCTCTGTTTTCTCATTGATTTTTCTGCCCTTCTTTTGTTTGATGACTAATTCTTGTTTTGCGAGGTGAGGAGAGATCAATGATGCTTGGTCAGTGGCTAAAGCATTTAGGTGACCTTCTAAGCTTTTCTGCTTTCCAAGGAACTTTTCTAGCATGTCTTGTCATTGGTTTTAGAACTGAAACATAGATCCACTGCATCTTCTGCCAAACTCTAACTTTTTAGCTATTTTGGCTTTCTTGAGCTTTCTTCCTCCCTCATGTATGTCTTCATCTTGGTATGGGAATTTCTTTAATATCAATGGCATTAAAAATATCCTGTAAGTTACCCTTAGCCACTATTTAGCTTCTTGTAACCCTCTTCTTTGCCATGTTTTCTCACTTTGTTGGCTTTTGTTCTGCAGGTGTAGCTTTGGGTGTATCAACCTTCTACAAAGATTGTGTCTCATGATCTTGGCTCAACTTGCTTTGCTGCGAAGGTGATGGGATATCTACAGGTTTGGGAGTTCTTTTAGGAGTGATAACATCTACTTCAAAACCATTGATAAACGGGAAAGATGACGATCTCTACCTAATCTCTTTAACTCCTCTAACATCATTAACTTGATCAAACCATGATGAAAAAAGAGAGGTTTCATTTCCTTATGATTTAGCTTGAACCTTGTTTGAAATTTTAGCTAAGCTTTTGTATAAGTAAAAAGTTAAATCAAGAGACATCTTACCCACAAAATGCGGTAGAAGCCCTAAGGTGGTAGGAATAAACCATGTGGTACCTCCCTTCCCAAGTGAAGTACTTCCTGAATAATTAGCGACGGCTTTGAGAAGTTGTCTTTCATTTTAGCTCCTTGGGATGGCATTGGTGAGATCAATCTCACTATGCTTTGGTTGATAAATTCATTACGAGTCCTATAGGTGAACTTGAAACCTTTGAACCATTGTTATCCTCCTCGAAGGATTCTTGTTGTTGCTACAATGGTCTCTGGTGTTGCGTGAGGGTTTACATCATTCCGACCTTTGAAGTTGTCCCGTTAGAAATTGATAGCAAACTCATGAAACCTACACATGGCACCCTTGCGATCTTTGGCAAAACTACAAACACCACATTCTTCTAAACACTTCCAATGCGGTTGGATCTTAATTCAACAAATTCATGTACGATGGCTCATATTTAGAGCGGTGGCCACCTTTTTGGTCTTCCTTTTTTGCAGCCATGATGATTTTATACCTTCTACGCCTCGCTTGATTAGTGACACCTACAACTTTTGAAAATGCCGAAGCCAACCAGCTTGGCTTGGTGAAAACGACTCTCCAGAACTCAATAGCATGCAAAAGATGAAGCGAGAGAATGAAAAGAGCTCAATTGGGTAATGTTTTAAAGTTTCAATGACAACTCATGCCTTCATCATGACTCATACATGCTAAAAACAAAAGTGATGACCTCGGATATGACCTTTGTACCTTGATTTAACCCCTAGCGGCTCGAATGACATCCATCCTAACATTTCTAATCATGGTGACACCTTGTAGCATATTTGACAAGGCAGAGACGAGAAATACCCTTTTTCATAGCATGGTTAGTTCATTTCCTGGCAATTTACATACAAAACTATTAGCGACTTCGTAGCCGAAAACTACCTTTATAGTGTAATGTGCTACGAAAACAAGAAAAGCGCTAAAGTGACCTTTTCAAATTCAAAAGCTTGGAAATGAAATATTTCAGCAAATTATGGTGATGGGACAGGAGATATGACTTGAGATAAGAATTGGATTTGGACCTTAGGATAAGTTAATATGAAAAAATTTAAATTTTTCCTTTACCAACTTGTGACAAATGAACCTACATGACCATGCAGCACGACAAAACGAACTCTAAGACCATGTAAAATAACGTTTCACACTTTTAAAGGTGATAACGATTCTCACAGTCATAATAACATATTTGAGCATAGAGGTATCATGCTTATCGAGAATCGCTAAAGCATCAATGCCTTGTCACATTAGCTACATTATCATCTATTAGTTCAAATATTCATTATTCATTCATTTACAAATCAAAAACATGATGAGAGCCATAAATCATCATTGTCTGTAAAACATGCTCATAACCAATAGAAATAATAAGAATACAACGACATATAATCCACATATAAACTAGTACATTTACACATAAAATACACGAAGAAGTAACTCTCATTAATGGATGAAAAATCCAACAAGGTTTAGGACTACATGAACCACCCGATCGTAGATTGGTTGAACCAAATATTTCTTTCAGCCAATCACCCATGTTCCCATATTCAAGAATGAATGTGGAATCGATAGCCAACAAAATCAACCGGAGCCCAAGGCTAAACCACCTCACCCTCATCGATAGAACCGGAGGCTTTGCAAAATACGCGTTGGATCACTAGGCCCTAACAATAAACATACAACACCATGCTTTACCATAATCCCCCACTAGATCACTAGGTTGTAAACAACCATGGATGCCACCTAGATTTCTCCACCTACAACGGGGTGAGGCCACTGCTTGTCTCCTAGTATCTAGGCTTTGCCACGATCCATAGTTCGGTTGGGATCACTAGGCCATAAAATGAGACTCAATTTTGGGCTTTATGCAATCCACCTTTGGATCGGTAGGCTAAGCGAGACTCTGCCCTCTGGGCTTTAATGTATATCCCATCTGGGATTCCTAGGCACGATGTAGAGAACCCACCTCTAGGCTTTCTTGTATGTCAACCATTCACCGATCCAAGGATTCCTAGGCCCATCAGCAAGAAACACAAAATCTAGCTTTACGCGGCCTACGGCTGGTTCGAGGATTACTAGGCCATGTGTTCTTTCTTCCCGAAGACACCTCACACGATTTCAAATCCATTCGACAATCCGACTCAATGAAAAACATGAAAACCCATCACCATGGCTATCAGTAAACGAGAGCTGAAATTTGAAGAACATTATCACATCTAGAAAAACCCATGCCACGATGATAGCAAGAGAACCAAGAGGGCACACATGTAAAACCATGCCCAAATATAACAAGGAAATCACCGTACGAATCGATACACCGCAAATAATCTTGTTGTAGTTGGTTGATCGTGCTCTTCCTTGCATTATCCAACATTTTCCCTTTTGCCTTCTTTGCTTTCCTTGATCCAATGTTGATGCTATAAGAAAAACTCTAAGTGTCCAGGAGTGTGTGAGAGAGATAGAAGAGAGAGAGAGCTCCAAAACTAAGCGGCAAAAGGTACCATTGATCTTGAGAAGACTTTTTATTAATAGGTCTCTATTTTCTTCATTTTCCATTATTTTTATTTCATATTCCTTGCCACGTGTGACTTTTTCGCTTGATCTTTCATCTTCCTTTTCTCCTAATTTCCATTATTTTCATAAATAAAATGCAGGTTAATGCCATTTTCCTTTCCCAAAGAAAACCTTTTCCATTGCATTTTCCAATTTCCTTAGCCATAATAAACCAAATGAACACGCCCACTAGGATGTTTTCCCAACATTCAACTTGGATTAAGTGTCCCGTAATCCTGGCTATTATATTTCCATTATTATCTATTATTACATGGAAATTTTAACTTGAGGTTATTACATATGCACTATATATATATATATATATATATATATATATATATATATAATTTGTGAGAAACATGGACATTACCTTGATATTTGCTCGTTGAGAAGGCATTGTGTTAGAAAATTAAATATTATAGAGCAATGCAACAAATAAAAATATGCGGAAAATACAAGCACACAAAACACATAAAACCGAGAGAACAGGATATACGTGGTTCACCTAGTTTGGGCTACATTCACCCCGAACGGCCAGGTCCTTCCCTTTCTATTATGTGACAAAATGAAGAGACACAACCTACGACGGATCCTTTGTAATATCATTTGTTCTCTCTCCACCGGTCTCCCTCTCTATTTACGCTCGGAGAATACACATACAATACACAACCACAGTACAATACCCTCATAAAAGCGAGGGTTGCCTTCCGAGGAAAAAACCTAAACTAAACATAAATTCTATTGTTAGATCATTTGCCTAATGAACGGCCAGTTGACTAGAAATTACTATACTTTTACAAGGGAAATTTTACATACGTTTTTAGCTTTGGGAGCACTGCCCCCGCCCGCAGAGGGCTCCATAAATTTGCTGCCACCCCCCCCCTGGACCCCCATGGCAGCGATTAATTCACAGTGGTGTTGCCGCCCCATTTAAGGTCTGAGGGGTCCAATGCTATGATACGAAAGCAAGATAATTAGGCTCCACACCCAACAATATCCCACTTGAAGTGATTATAGCAACTCCACCAGATTGCTTCATTTCTTTGAGAAAATGACTCTCTTTGGACCTGGATTTGTTTCTCATCTTCATCATCATCCTTGAAGACCAATTGAGCCCGAGCACATTCTCGGTTTCTCCTTGGTTACAACTTTTGTTAACATGCGGGGATTACGGCTAGTGTGTATCCTTTCAGCTTCAACTCTCCATCTTCCAATAATGACCGTATGAAATGGTACTTGAGATGTATGTGTTTAGTCTGGAATGAAATGCGGAAGTTCTTTGCGAAGATGAATGGCACTTTGGCTATCAGCATGTGCGTGCATATCATGCTTCTCATCCAATTCATCTAACAAGCCTTTGTAACCAAATCATTTCTTTACTAGCCTGCAGCAACAGCAACATACTACCCTTGTTGTTGAAGGGTATGACACTTTGGATTTTGAAACCCAAATAGCCAGTTTTTCCTCAGCAGGTAAATACATATCTGCTTAGTGCTCCTCCTATTATCTCTTGTCACCTACCATATCTACATCAACATATCCCTATAGAGCAATGTTTGAACCACCAAAGCATAATGCTTGATTTGTGGTACTTCTCAAATATCTGAAATCCATTTTACTTCCATCCAATGTTCTTTGGATTGTTCATGTGCACACTTACAACTCCCACTTGCATGTACAATATCGAGCCTTGTGCAAACCATTGCATACATTAAGCTTCCAATTTCTTGAAAGCGCATATGGAACTTTAGACATATAATCCATGTCTTCTTGGGTCTTTGGGCACATCTCCTTACTAAGTTTGAAATGGCTAGCAAAGTGTGTACTAGCGGTTTTGCATTGTGCATATTAAATCTTTTCAACACCTTTTGTATGTACTCGAGTGTTAATTTTCGATTTTCCTATCTCTTGGTTATTCTCATACCAAGGATCTTTTTTGCGGCTCCCAAATCCTTCATTGCAAATGAATTTTCCAATTTTGTTTGAGCACATTTTATTTCCTGCATGTTAGACCACCCAACAAGCATGTCATCTGCACATACAATAAAATATAATATAAACTGCCATCATTTTCTTTTTAGATAAACACAATGATCGAGTGACATCTAGTATAACTTTGTTCAAACATAAACTTGTCAAATTTTAGATACCAACGCCTTGGAGCTATTTCCCAAGCCATACAAGCTCTTCTTTAACACGCACACCAATTTTTTCTTTCCCTTTGACCTCATATCCTTGGTTGTTGCATGTATATCTCTTCCTCCAAATATCCATGGGGAGAAATGTTGTCTTTATATCTAAGCATTTTTAAGATGTAAATCTTGGTACTACAAGACCTAAGATAGTTAAGTTGAAGTCATAATAACAACAGAGAAAATATTTCATCAAAATCAATACCTTTCTTACATTGCAAACCCTTCACCACAAGTCCAACTTTATTGCACCTGCTGTTTTCCTCCATCTTCTTCCTTGACACCTTAAACCCATTTGATACCAACGATGTAGTTTTACTGCCAAGCAACTGACTAAGTTGATACGGTTATGCATTAAGGAATCCATCTCTTCTTCCATGGCTAGCTCCCACTTCCTGCTTTCCTTTGCATTGCTTCTTCATAACATTAGGTTCACCAGAATCGATCGGCAATAAATAATATAATATGAAGGAGAGTATCGTTCGGGGGGTCTACTTATCTGGTAGATCTTCTAACACCACTTTCGAGGGTGTTTGAGATGCACATTGCTGTTATGGTGGTTTGCTGTTTCTTGTAGTTGTTGATTATTATTATTTTCAAGCACCTTTACTTTGTTATTTATCTCATCAAGAGCGTGTATTCCTTGCTTTTATTTTTCTGTTTCTTTTCATATGCTTGATTCTTATACAAGACCTTTTCATTGAATATTACATCTCTTCTCCTAATGATTTTGTGATTTTCATAATCATATAAGCGATAACCAAAAAATCTTTAACACCATATCCAATAAAGGTACATATCTTTGATTTTTCCTCAAGCTTTGTTTCTATTTTCTTTGTGTGTAGATAAAGAAAGGCCTCACAACTTAAAGGCTTTAAGAAAGAGTAGTTTACCTTTTACTGTCCGCACTTCCTGCGGAATACCACAATCCAAGGAACTTGAAAGGCCCTCTTTTTATTAGATAAACAACGGTATCTACGACATCTTCCAAAAATTGTAAAGGCGATCCCGCATGCAATCTCATGCACCTTGCACGCTCCATGATTGATACTGTTCATCCTTTTTTGACACACCATTTTCTTGTGGTGTTCTTGGGCACATCTTCTCTCTCACAATTCCATGCTCTAAACGAGTACCTATCAAACTCTTTGTTGCCAATATTCACCTCAAAATTGTCGATCTAAGACACTTCAACTTCTTTCATGTCTCTCAATCTCCAACTAAGAAGCACCATTTCTTAAAGTATTAAATACATCGGTTATTACGAATACAATAAATCCGAGGTTTTCTAGTTGTATCATCAATAAAAGTAACACTTAATAAGTATAGGAGATGATACTGTGAGCAAGTCCCCATACATGTTTGTATGCACAAGCTCTAATTTTCACTCTTCTTTTCTTTCCCAACTGCGAAATCTGACTCTCTTTTGTTTTCCATAAATGAAATTTTCACGAAGTATCCAAATCAACATTCTTCAAACCTGGCAACAAATTTTTTGAGTGAAGAATCTTCATCCCCTTCTCACTCATGTGCGAGCCTATGATACCATAATCTTGCATTTGCTCCTTTGGAAGTTAAAGCATTAACAAAGTTATAAATACCATTGCATAAATACAATGTACTAACCTTTTAACCCTTTTGCTATTACCAGGGCTCCTTTGGTGACCTTCCCAGAAGCTTTATACGTGAAAGTTGTCACACAACCTTCAGCATTGCTAGCTATACTGTTGAAATCAGATTTTTCTTCAAATGCGGAACATGCCTTACCTCCTTTAGTAGCCATTGGTTTCCATTCTATTATTTTACAAAGAACTTTACCCATTCCAACAATTTTACGGGGGTTTATCATCACCCAAACGGACTTGTCAAAATCTCCTTGAACATAGTCATGAAAATATTTCTTATTGGGTGTGGCATGGAATGAGGCCTCGAATCTACAACCAAAGAATCGGTAACATTTTCGAAAGAAAGAATCAAAGCATATTGTAACACATCACCTGTCACATTTGCTTCATTATTGTTTCTTGCTGTGTGTCTCCTTCTTTTCCCTTGAGATCTACGATCTTTCTTTAGGTGTCCTTTCTTTCGCATTTCCGACACACTATCCCCGTCTGGACTGGTCTTGCCTTTCCTTGATTCTGCGATATCTTGAGCTCTTTCCTCTCCATTCTTCTTCCCCTAAACTCTACACTCAAAGAAAGTACCCAGTGTCTCCATAGATGTTTTCCATCATTTCCTTGCTAAGGATAGCACCGACAACATCCTTGAGAATTTAAAGTACTAGATCCGGAGAACCAGGACTTACTAATGGCCATAACTAAACCATTCCAACTTTATGGCAATGAGCACGAAATAACGAGCTCTAACTTCATCATCAAAGTTTACCCCTACGAACTTAGCCATTGCAAGTAGCGTATTAAAATCGTTAAATGATCTTACCAACGGATCCACCTTCCGACATCTTCATATTAAATAATCGTTTCATAAATACCTTTTTGAGCCAAGGGTTTTCATATAGTTTCGCCAACGTACGCATCAAACCTCTTTGTTTTTGTTTCCCTTGATATTTTAGGCGAATGACGCAAGGCTGTCGAACTGTCGACTGCCTTCTGTCGAGAATGTTCCATTCCGCGTCTATCATGTTTGTCGGCTTCTTTGTTTTTCCGCTCAATGGTAGATGCAGATCTTTACGTCACAGATAATCTTCCATTTGCATCTTCCATAGCGGGAAGTTTTGACGTTAAATTTCTTGACCTAAACTTTTTATCTTCATCGTGCTCCCCTCCGGAACCGAGGGCCTTCTTTCCTACAAGTTTATCGACCAAATACTGCACCTTCGGCTGCGATACCGATTGTTAGAAAATTATATATTACGAGCAATGCAACACATAAAATATGCAAAAAATACAAGCACACAAAACACATAAAACCGAGAGAGACATAGATATCATGGTTCACCTAGTTTAGGCTAAGTCACCACAACCGGCCAGTCCTTCCTTTCTATTATCCCGACCAAAATGAAGAGACACAACCTACAACGGATCCGCTATAATATCTCTGTTCTCTCTCACGGTCTCCCTCTCTATTTCTCGCTGCGAGAATACACATACAATACCACCGGCTACCCAATACAATACCCTCATAAAAGCGATGGGTTGCCTTCTAGGGAAAAAAACCCTAAGCTAAACATAACTTCTACCATCGGATCATTTGCCTAATGAATGGCCCAGTTGACTAGAAATTACTATGCTTTTACAAGGCAATTTTACATGTTTTGGCTTCGGGGCGGCGCCGGAAACCCCCACGGGGTGGGGCTCCATAAAGTTGTTGCCGCCCCCCTGGACCCCCCACGGCCGACTTTGCCGCCCCCACCTGGACCCCCATGGCGGCGTTGCCGCCCCATTTTAAGGTACAGGGGTCCAATGCTGTGATACAAAGTAAACAAGATAATCAAGCTCCACACCCAACACATTGTTGACACGTAATGGAGAAAAATAAATTTTACCACGGTTTGAAAAATTGTAAAGTGAGCGGTGAAGCGAGAGAAGCACCAACGTTGGGCGCTTTCATGAGGCAAGAGTGGCATCGGTGCATCAAATATCTCTAGCACTATAGATGGTAAAAATGAAATTTACGGTCGGGTGTTTTTTAATTAAACCCTCCTGCGGTGCGTTACTATAACCACAACGTGCGGAAGATATCCAAGAGCACCATGTTTTTTTAATTAAAAAATGAATATTGGTGTGTTATAATACGAATGCCGCACTAGTGCTTTATTTGACTATAGCACCAATCATTTTTTTAAATTAAAAACCACATAGTGGTGCTCTTTAGAATATGCCTCAAGGCGCTTTAATACATTTACAACAACCCAGTCGTCATTGGAAAATGTACACTTAATTTTGAAATTAAAAACCTATGAGAAATTCCCCCTTCTTGGTATGCATTGGGTAATTTTTACTACATGAAGAACACTAATGCTTTGGGTGTCTTGTATATGGCCGTGATTTTTAAAAAGTTAACATTTTCTAGTGTTGTTGATTACTCAAGCATCGATGCATTGTGTTATTTAGCTTTACTTAGTGTTTTTCTATTTTATAAAATAAATTTTATATGGTGAACCATATTCTATGTGGCACATGTGCTTCTATGGATATTAAAGCAACTGGTGCATTTTTAGGTGTATACACATTGTTCAAAAAACCATCTACTAAAACATTCACCCACCCCACCTCAGGTACAACGAATTTTTGGGTTATTTTTATATGGGATTCGACAAAAACCTCCTACTGGGAGTCTTTCTTTATTGTGTGGATGTGAATGGAAATCACGCTCTTATACATTTAAGGCCCTATTGAGAGAAGGAACCCTATACAATCCTTGAACAACAAATTAATTCATTACATCAGTCTTACCTAAGCATCAGAAATGTCGTAAAACCTAAACCTTATCGAGGGTAAACTCATCAAACTTGGAATTACGAGTTTATGCGCATGGGTCAAAGAAACCCCAAATCGGGCAAGGAGAACAAAAAAATGTTGAAGAAAGGAAAACAAGGATTGGTAAGAGAGCGTGTGAGTTCGTAGTTAACTTGGTAAAGTCGTGTTGATATTGGAGGGTGTTTTCCTCCACCCATCAATATTCACGATAAAAGTCATATATTGGAACATAAGAGGCCTCCAATATCCATAAAAAGCAAAGACTTCTTAAAGAAATAATAAAGAAGGAAATACCCTCGGTAATATTCCTGCAAGAAACAAAATTATCGAGGTGAGATATTAATCACAATGGAATCTCTATGTGGAAAGGTTTCCAATCCATGGCTTTGGATGCTCTTGGTCATGCAAGAGGACTATCCTTCTTTGGAACCAAACAAAAATAGACTTTGATGGTAAAACTGACAAGCACCATATTCTCTCAAAAATATTACACTATCTTAACTCAAAAAAATTAGAATTGCATAACAATAGTATACATACATATACCCTTAGCAAGACTTGAATTTTTACATTCTCTAGAAAGTATAGAATATTCATCAATATAATCCTAGATCATAGGTAGTGAATTCAACATGATTAACTATATAGATGATAAAAATAGGTCAATCCACAAACTATGTGGCAAATCTCACCAATTCAAGGACAAGATCCGGCGGCAAGTAATTCTGAGATGTGGACTCGATCAATGACATGTACACTTGGAACAATAGCGAGGACGTAAACACTAGATTTCTTCGCAATTATATAGATTTGTAATATATGAACTCCTCCCATAATGAGATAGTTATTGAATAATCCATTCTCCCTTGCCATATGACCACTGACCAATCTACTTGGAAGTGGGAAATAAATTGAATCCCTAAAAACATGATTCACATTTGAAATCTTGCAGCTTAATAATCCACCCTTTTTGGAAAAATTTAACCCAACTGACGGAAAGAAATGGAAGTCTCACGAACCTCACTCATGTATGGATTTCAAAAAAACTCAAGATCGTCGAGAACCACATCAAAAGATGGAATAAAAAAAAGAAGAGTTCAAAAACATTTTTTACACCCAAATTAGACTAGAAGAACTAATGGAATGCATTAAACAAATTAAGAATGATTATAAAAGTGAAGATACAAGATATCATTAAAGGAGATTGACATGCTAACACAAATAGAGGAGCACAAATCCCAAGAAGAACTATTATGGAAACAAAAGTCTTAAGTGAAATAGCTCAAAGAGGAAAAGGAACATTAAATTAGTCCATAATTCTATGATCAAACATAAAATTTCGCAATCACATTTTCTCTGAACTGCGAAGTTAGAACTCGAGACATCATTAATACCTAGAAGAGGAGCTCATTGTCTAGTAGAATACTTTGTTGAAGGATGCCAATGCACATCATCAATAGGAAATCAACAAAATCATTGCTAATGTTCCCAATATAATCAACAATGAATAGAATAACGCAATAAAGAGTTAAACAACCCTTTTGAGTGGAGTAAGCAATGGAATTATGTCAAAAAATAAGGTCCCTGGGCCATATCTTTCACTATGTATTTTTTCCAAGCTTGTTGGTCCTTTCTAAAAAATCAAAACATGGCGAGTTGTGGAAGAGTCGGAGAGTTCCACCTCCATCCTCCTTGCCTTGAATGTACGCCATTTTCTCTCATTCCCTAAGACAAATGACTTGAGTGATGCAGTGTAATATTCACCATTACCATCTGTGTTTATCTATAAAATCATCACCATTACTATAATTTCCGCCTCAAACTTCTCCTTCCATATTTCATCTCAAAAGAATATGTTAGGTATGTGGAAGGCCACCAAATTCTAGATTCCACATAGTAGTAGTGCATGATATCATTCGCTCTCTAAAAAAAAAAACTCATAAAATAAGGAATGATAACCAAAGCAGTCACTCTCCAAAGCCTTTGACAATGTCACTTGGATACATTCTCCAAATTGTACAAGCCTTTGGTATTTTGAGATTGGATGAGATGGATTGGATATATTATTTCTTCCCCCTTTTCTCATCCTTCTCAATGGCTGCCAACTCATACATTTAACTCCTCCCAAGGAATTCACCAATGTGATACTTTATCTCCCATTTCTCTTCCAACCTAGAAATGAAAGTACTTGGACATGCTCTCTTAGGTGTTGTTTGACACCAAAATATTAAAGGGTTAATATTTTTGGGGTATACCAGCCATTTCTCATCAAAAAAAAAATTGATGACACTTTGCACATAAAATTTTGACGTTAGTGGAGCCAATGAAATCAAACGAGGGTCTAGAGAACTTCATGAATCCGTATGGTGCCTTGATCAGCCATAGAAAATCCCAAATTATCATGCACCACATTGTCCAAGCACACCTTTGCGGACTTTTCAACTTTCGGTGAAATATGCTCCTAGTAAAATACTTGGGTTCTCTAATGGTTGGAACATTATTTGTGGTCCATGCATTGGTAAGACTACTTTGAAAATATCCAACAAGATAAGTGTTTGGACGGGGAGACTAGTGCTTCTAAAATTGTGGTCTGATGGCCCTTCCAAAATATCAAATATCAACATTAGATGTTCCTAAAGGCATCTTAAAATTTATAAGAACTATATTGCTCCTTCCTATGGGGTGTAGCTCTTTGCGAAATAAATGGACCTTGGTGGCATGGGAGAAGCTTTGTCTACCTAAATTGAAGGGGTCTTGAAAGGTTAAAGGATCCTAAAAATACTCATTCTAGTTCTCAGTCAAACTTTGGTGACAATCGATTGAAGGAGAAGTAACTTTGGAAGAAGATATGGAATGCTAAATATGGAAAAAATCAAACACCTTATTGAATGCTACGTAATCACCATAACATCCAAGGGTCCTCAATTTGGAATACGAGCCCCGAAATAAGACCTTGGATCAGGGGCATAGCTTTTGGGATACCTGGGATGGTCGATCGATCTTCTTATGGAAGACTCTTGGAAGTAACTCCATAAATTATCTTGATAAAACAATGTCCCGAGATAATTTCTACATTAAATAATGAAATTCCATGATAGTAGATGCGGAAATCGATTAAGACTGCGAAAATTGTAGAATTTGGGAGATCAACACGGGGATTGAGGGGTGTTGATTATTCGAGGAAAGATGGAACGCTTTGTAAAGTTCTTCAAAACAAAAATATCATCATTCTCGATGAAACAAATAAACTCATACGTGAAACTAGTCGGTCACTCCACAATCGAGGGAAGCCTACAATCTAGCAATAGGTCATTGTAAGTACCCTCCCAAGCAATTTGGAAAAAAATCTGGTTCAACACCTTTGGCATAAATTTGGGCACTTTTACATGGAAACTACCTAGAAAAGTGCTCTCACTCGGGACATAATTAATATTACGTAAATATTTCAAAGTATCTTATGTTAGGGTCCTATAATAATAGGGATCATAATTTTTTGAATTGACTATGTTAAGTCTTGTAAAATTGTACACACCTTTGCATTTATGCAAATTTTTTCCATATTAAAAAATGAAAAGAGGTATGTCTTAAAAGAATAATCGAAGAACCAAAGAAAGAAAGATCAAAAAGATATAAATTGTGAACCCCATAAAAAGAAGCAAAAATAAATTCACAAAAGTGTTGCACATTCAAATGCCACTACTCTTAGTTTACTTTACTTTTGCAAATAAATTGTGTACGGCAACTAAAATGCCTCGGTCATGATGATCATACAATCTATTATTGGTCATTCATGCCTTTAAATTTTATGTTATGATAGTTAGTGAATAAAGATCTGACCAAACCATTTAATCTTGGCGGATGGGTAGTTGGGTAGAGAATTAAATGAAATGTAAGTTTAATATGAGCCATTGGAAGATATAAGGTTAGAAATAAGTTGGTTTCTTATCAAAAGAAAATAAAAGAATTGACAAGCTCAAATGCACCCAATAAAGGAAAGAAAAATGTTAGGATGAATAAAAGGAGTGGGTATAATACTTTTCAAAAGTTCTATAAGCATCATTATGCTTATGCATTATCAAAAATATCTTTCTAATCCCTTCCCCTTGCTAAAAATCCCTTTCCCCTTTGAAAATCCCTTCCCCTTGTAAAAACCATTTTCCCTTTTCATTTCCCCCTTCTCCTAACCCTTTTCCCTCCTAAAAACCCTTGTCCCCTTTGAAATTCCCCTTTCCCTTGCTAAACCCCCTTCCGCTTGATTAAACTTTATGTTTCCATAAAAACATTAAAACCCACTTTTTCAAAGTTTAAAAATTCAAAAAGATCAATTCGACCCCACTTCATTTAACCCTCCCCCCCCCCCCAACTATCATTTGAAACCTCGCCCAGCGATTTAATTAAACTCCACATTTTTCATGTTACCCCTACTGCGTAAAAGTATTTTGACCCCACCTTCTTGCAAAATCTTAAAACTGCACTTGGGTCGTTCGATTAGCGTCGAGCAAATGGGACATCCCACAACCTCTTGACCCTCGACGTTCGAAGTTTAAGGCCAAGGGGTGGGGTGGGGGAGGAGGAGTGGGGGTGAGAAATGGGTGGTTTTATCACAGCTCCCCTGTCACTTGAGCGCCACCGAGGTTATTTCGCACCCCCTCACTACCCAAACCACTAAACCACCCTTCGACATCGATAAACCACTCAAGTTTCAAAAAATAATAAAACCTGCGCCATGCGATAAACCAAAATTTCAAAATTATAAACCCCGCCTCTATTTCGTTATTTCCCTATCTCTCTTGATTTATGGAAGAGACCAAAAGCCATTTCCAACCGAATTAAAGCTCTCGTTGCTACTTGGGGCCTTCAATCAAACACGCAAATTATTCCGGGTAATTTTTGGTACCATCACCGACGATTAAGCCCTTTAATTAATAAATTGAATCAAATTGATGGATTCCCAAAAGCATCCAAATTATAAAACCTCTGCAACACCTTTATTAGATGTCGACCACACTCCTTTGACGATAAAGACTTTAAAATAAATGACCACTTTAACATGGCCCATTAGCAACCTTTTGGAGCTCCATTATTGGAGCCATGACCATTCTTTATTCCGGAAGATATCTGTGGGACTCTAACTTTCCAAAATACACGCTCATAGGACCTACAGTTTCTAAAGTCATGTTTGTGCCAACTCGGTTATTTTTCCAAATGAAAGAGACATAGTCACCCACGAAGCCAAGAAATTCTGGTCTGATGCTCAATCTATTAACCAAATGCGATTCCATCACAACCAAAGTGCCTTTCTCCATTGAGACCATCAGAGCTTTATCTAAAGCTAGATTTTCCCGAAAGGTCTCAAATCTTTCGGACTTTCACTCTTTGAATCGCTCAAATTTCTAAAAGCAACCCACTGCTACTGCTACCATGTTCCAAAAAAAAGAAAAAAAAAGAAATTGTGTTAGTGTTTTCCTATATTCTAGGATATTTTGCGATGAGCATGTAGATGAATCCATCCTTGGTTTACTCTCTCTTTTCCCAGACCCGGTCTCCACCTATAATTTTCAACTTTTCCCCAATTCACAGCGAGATGCAATGTACTTGATCAGGCGGTCAGCGCCGAGGAAGAAAGAGTGTTCAAATACTCCTCGGTATTATTCCATTTATTCATACGAAAGGTTTGCGGGTCAACCTACAAAAGGCCGGACACGAGAGGGTAATCCTAGTCTATAATCTTTTGGAAATCCTTGATCGAAAGGATTCCCCGCACGGATTTGAATTTCAAGACTTTTATTGATTCTTTTGTATGCCAGAGTGGTTAATATGATTAGCAACGGTATTCGGCCACGAATCAATGATGAAATCAAACGGAGTTCTACGATTATCGATCGAGCAAGACGTGAGACTAGTATTTATACCATAATCACACGGAGATCAAAGTGTATGGAAGCCAGTTAGTCCCTTACAAGCTCCCAAATACCTCCCAATGAGGATATTTTTCTTGATACATCGGTGAATCTTGAATTCTTATGAGATAAATTTCCTTTCAACCAAAAAAGAAAACTCGGTTCAAGATAAAAAAAAAAAAAACCAACTAGGGCCTTTTATATGCAACGGTAAAGGAATGCTAGAAAGGAAGCAGACATATGCCTACAAAGAGTTAAATTTCAGCAATAGCTTCAAATGGTCATATGACCCCTTGGGAGTCATCGGTAAATTGAGAATTAAGTTTAAAAATCACCCCTTTCATGTGAATCTAAGCACGAAGTCAGAAATATTTCAACCCGGTCGAGGTGATTGGAAAACACTCTACGGGGAGGTGGAGACGACTTGATACTGATTCATCCTACTTACTCCGGACCCACGAGGATAGAAATTCAAAAAGGGCTAGAGAAGAAGACTCGTATTCAACAAAAGCTACATATTATAGCAATTTCAAGCTTGTGTACGAGAAAAGAAAACAAAGTTAAACCCGGTAATGAAGCGAAGAAACAATTGAAACGGTGTTATCGAGGGGATGATGCACCTACAACACATACAGAAGAAACACCTATGTCATCATCTTCCAATGCACAAATCATTCAAAAGCAAAATAGTGCGGAGAGATTTCATCGTCAATGACCGAGTTGAGAAGGAAAAGAGGGTATCATTGAGAGTATAAAGAGATTAAAATAAAAATGAAGCATTGAAGGTTGTTACATATGCACAATGCGGAAGTAAACTCCTAGTGATCAAAATATGTTGCTTTCGACTTTGACTTCCAAAACAAGGAAAATGCGGATGACATTTCTCCACTAACGAAGGTACGAACCCCCAAAACTTGAGAGAAGATTATAGAAAGACGGCCTTTGAAGTTCTTGCCAAGGATGTGCATCCAATTGACCAAATTGAATTCCAAAAATAGGCAATAGAGATGATATATTCAACCATGACACATAAAGCTCTAAGTGTCCGGAGATTTTGCGAAATTCTCACAACGGAATATGCGGAGTCATAGTTAAAGCTAGAAAGAGCCTCATCACGAGCGAACGAGTTAAGTCAGCGGAAGATTTGGTAATTGAAGTTGTTTATAATCCAAAGACATCAAATCAGCGAGAAGAACTAATAAAGAAGAAAAATGAAGACATAGTTGCACGCGAAGAAACGACTAAAATTGCAACTACGAGCATCCACAAACCAAGGAGGTTTTTGGAGAGCGGAGATAACAAAAGATGAGATGATGAATCTAATCATCTAGTTAACAACTCAACTAAAGAGGAAATGGAGATAGAAATGGATAAACTTGTATAGGAAAAACAAGTTAGCATGGAACAAGTGCCAATCTTGCTATTCATAGTATACGACGACTCCGGTAACTACATCAACAATAGCATCAATGATACAAACAACCCATCCCGGGGAGGATAGAAAATTAATCAAAGAAAGTGGAAGATATGTCCATTCGAGACTACATAGATTAATAAGCTCAACGAACAAGTAAAGAGCTTAGAAGATGAAATCAATTGGCGAAGTAATCAATCGGCTGATGCAAAAATCAATGGTGAAGTTGACGGAGAATCCACAAGCTAGAAAGGAATTGTCACTAAAAAGAATAGCAGCCCAAGCAAAACAATAACAATTGTGGGCCAATATAATTAACTCATTTAATGATATTTGGCCTTCTATACGATCATATTTGAAAGCGGAGAATGACTTGGTGAAGGAAGGCACAACGAGGCAATTCGAGAAATTCAAAGCCAATCTTGGGAAGAAACGGAGGAAGCCTGGAAATAATCAAATTTCTTAATTCTAAAAATAAGTAAGATGAAGAGCTTGGGATATCGACAAGGAGACTATGCTAGAAGTGAAGAAAGTGATTTCCAAAGAAATGCGGTGATACGACTTGAGGAGAAATGTCAAACTATGGAACTCGCGGTGAACAAGTTTTTTAAATAAAGTTTGATGTATTGAGACATAAGGGTCTTCCTAATACTCTAGTAATAAATGACAAACTCATGAGATATGAAGGTTATGACAAAAAGTTAAGAGAATTAGCCAAAGAAACTTCAACGGTTCCTCAATGAAGGGCGTTCCCACGGTGGCAAAGTGCTCCTTCAAACTTTAAGAAACTTCTTTACCTCCAGTATGTGGTAAATCAACTTTTTGTAAATAAGCCTACGTTTCCAAATATACGGACGGTCAAGTTTATGTCGCGAGGATGATGAAAATCAAACTTCCGGATGAAGAAACATACAGGAGAAATGGTGTGATTTACTAGAAAGGGTGAAAAGAGAGAGACAAATGAAAGAAACAAACAAGTAACGATAATCAAAGAATCAAGGCCGGATAGATTAGTTAAAAGGTGTCATATCTTTTTGCATAAAGATATTTTATTTTCCTAGAATAAATCTGATCGATTGTGGAGATATTTTTTTTATGAGATTTTGTATAAATACTTCATCATTTTAAGTATCAAGTGTGAATTGCGAATATTTTCGTAGGCGACTAATCTATTGCACAGGGGTTATTGCACCAACTTCCTGTTGACGGATAGAACAAGTTATAAAGAAACTTCTTTACGAGGATTCATGTGTTGAGTTATCTCGGTGAAGTATAAATTTCAATTGTTCATGTTCTCTTTTCTAAGTATTCCATAAACTTATGTGTTCTAAATTTGAATTTTATAACGGGAGTTTACTCTGATTGCTTAAACATTACACTCTGCTTTTAATTGTTATACATTTCTGTGTTTTCTTCGATATCCGATTTAAGAGGGTATTATTGCCCTGCGATCCCCGATTGACTTTCTTCACCCTTCTTCATTATACGGTTTAAGGAATTCTTAATTGCTCCTTGGTCTCAATTGAAAAATCACTTCACCATTCGACCTTGAGACACGATATTGCTCACCTATCATGCCTGTAACACTTTCTTTATAATTTTATTTTGTTCTATTTTCAAAGTATATTGACTCCATAGCCCAATGGAAAATGGGAAAGCACATATTCATTTAAATCATTAATTCCACCAACCAATCAAAATTAATCCAATTAAACATACATAACTAGCCTAAATCTATTAAATAAACAAAGTTAAATCATATAGAGAGGCACTCTACCGAGTTTAGAAAGGCTAAGATCCTAAACTCCAATATTGGTTTGTAGTTACCTGCGATATTTCTTTTTAACGCTTAGAACAACCTTTCGAAATTTCGAAGTGATAACTTATTGGAGACCATGCGGGGATAAATCGGTCCTAGTCCAAAAATAAATATTAAAGGAAACAATTTACCTCATTTTTCACATTAAGGTTTTAAAGGGTTGTTCAAATTTATCATTGTAAGTTAAAATTAGAAACTTCTAAAATAAAATATTATACGAGGGCTCATTTTGATCCACAAACCTACTACAATTGTTGATAACCACGACGAAAATTTTAAGAAAACTTAAAAGTAGAGCATCAAGGAAGTAGTAGTGAGTTAATTAAAGAAAATTCACTTCCTAAGGAGCTATCAAGCATACAAGATATTCAATTTGATTTATCATTTGAGCATTTTTATTTCGTACCAAATGCGAAAAATCGATCCATGATATTATAATAGACCCAATTTTATTCAATTTATTAAATCAAAGAAGGATACTATACAACTTGATTTAGATCAGCAGTTTTGAATACTTTTGAAAAACTTGATGTTTTGACCTCAACTTTGATAAAAGATATAGATGAAGCCTATTTTCAGCAGGTCAGTTAGATTAGCTACCCCTAACTACGCTACCTAAAGATCTCTACAATATTTTCGAAGCATGAAATACATCTTCATTGATTCCACCTCACCTATAATAGCACCACAGTTCATTCCACAAAACCATTCATACCTAAACTTCTTCTCCAACCCTAATGTTTCAAGTTCATATTCAAGCACCACTAATTTACCTCACTCAATCTAAAGTCTTATCCATGGCGACTAGATTTTCCCCTTTGGCCTTACGAAGGCCCCTTTACATGCCATGCCACAAGATTATCAAAGTAAAAAATTTCAGTTCGTTAGATGTTTTAATTGAGTATACTTCTCAAAAACATGTAGATAAAATGACGGATTATTTTTGAGTTACATGAAGTTGATGAAAACGAGATGTAAAAATGAG
Source organism: Pinus albicaulis (assembly GCA_034641835.2). Taxonomy (NCBI): domain Eukaryota; kingdom Viridiplantae; phylum Streptophyta; class Pinopsida; order Pinales; family Pinaceae; genus Pinus; species Pinus albicaulis. Next base: position 1,288,143,134 of record CM076583.1, on the reverse strand, counting down.
ATTATTTGCCTGAAACATTCTTGAGGAGATGTTACAAAATGGTTCAAATCTTTTACTACCTTTAACCATATAATTGAGTTTAAATTTGGTTTTCACCAAATTGTTTATAAATAGATGGGAAAGAAATAAAAACCCCTCTCCATATGTGTCTAAAATATGAGAACATTGGGAATCTCCTAAATTATGAATCTATTCAAGATTCTGTATTGAGTTTAACAACATTTTAAAAATGCAATTAGAGGTAAATATCGGACCTCCACTAGACTTGGACTGATTATATTTCCGGATGGTTTTGATATTGACATATCCTATCGATTAAGATAAAGAAACCTTGCAACTTTAGAACATATGCGAGTGATGCGGTTAGTGTAGAAGCTAACTTACTAGTTAAAAGAGCTAAGATGAGGAATGAGAGGAGAGTGACCATTAAGGAAGAACCATCCACTTCAAGACGCCAAAAGATAGATAGTTTAGCAAAAAATGTAGAAAGACTAATGGATAGACTAGAGAACATGGAAAGAAAACCTCGATTGGGAAAATCAACAAAGGAAGTGACCAAATTAAAACCCAAACTTTAGGAAAAATCCTAATGCGGTAAAAATCAAGAGAATTTGTACCGATGTTATATTAGACCACCTTTCCGGAAAATTATGTTGAAATTTCTATGACATGAAGAAGATCGGGAAACCCCAGGATAAACTTAATAGGAGTAAATAATGAAGATGCTATTTTTCTTACCGGGAAGAACGAGAGTTGTACATGTTAAAACAATTACAGTGGAGTCTAGAGAGTCTTTGACTACAAACAAGGCTATGAATACACTATCTGATTATAAATATTATAACCTTAGAAGCAAAAAGAACACGAGCTTCCTATTAAGAAATACGGTCCTCACCCAAACTAAGAAAACAATAAAAGCTATTGTGACCAAGTCTACAAATTCTCTGGAAAACTCGGGGTAACCAGCCAAATATTGTAGAAATCATCAACTACTACTCAAACCGTTCCAGGCAAGGAAGTTGAAAACAAAAAAGTTATTTTTTGTTTGAAATACCAAGTCTTTGATAAAGAAGACAAAAACACTCAAACCACAATTGGTAAAGCCAAAATCATTAAATTAGGAAAAACTCAGAAATGCCATTCAATAATAAAATTGAGATAGCCAAATTAAGAATACCAGTTCCTTTAATAGGTTGGTGAAAAGCTGACTCATACGAGCACAAATTCTTGGAAACATTAAACATAGGAGAAGGTGAAGATGTTGTCAACACATTAAGGTCCTATAATAATAGGATTCATAATTTTTTTGAATTTGCTATGTTAAAATCTTCTAATATTGTACATACCTTTGATTTTTGCAAATGTTTTCCCATATTTAAAAAGATGAAAAGAGCGTATGTCCTAAAAGAACAATCAAAGGACAAAAAGAAACAAAGATCAAGAAAGAATATTAAAAATGAACCCCAAATAAAAAGAGATACAAATAAAACATGAAAGTGTTGCATGTTCAAATGCCACTACTATTAGTTTACTTTTGCAAATAAGATTGTGTGTAGCATTTCCTAAATGCCACAATCCATGAGGATAATCTCATCTCAATTTTGACTTTTCACGCTTTAAATTTCATGTTGATAGATAGAGTATAAAAGATGCAGCAAAGCCCCATTTTAACCTTGGAAGATCGGTAATTAGGTAGAGAATAAATAAGGAGCTCAACATTTTAATCGAGCCCTTGGAAGTTATAAGATTAGAAGAAAATAATTTTCTTACTTAAGTAAAGAGTCAATAATGACTTAAATACACCCAAGAAAAGGAAATAAAAATGCTAGGATAAGAAAGGGTTGGTAGAAACAATTTTTGCAAGTCATTGGAAAGCATCGGTTGGTTTATTTTCTTATCATTAGGGAATTTTGAGGTCTAAAATGGAGCGCATACTTGAAATTATAAAATAATAGTGGAAATGATAAAATAATATTTGATGACATCATCAAAATTTTGAGAAAAAATAAAAATACTACTTCAACTCATATTTTCCAACTTATCTCCCAAATTTTTTACTCAAATATCAGTAGTGCTCGTTGGATGCAAATTTAATTCCTCATCAAGGAGTACCACATGTTGTATACTTTCGATGGACCCTTCTACATGAAAAATGAGAAATGGCAAAACATGATTGCAATCACGTTTTTCATGTATTTCTCGTATTTGTGTAGCGGGGTCCATCAGTATGTGACATGGGTACTCTTTGGATGATGAGATTAAATTTTGCATCAATGGTACTCTATCGAAATTTGAGTAAAAAACCGGTAGATAAGTTGAAATGTGTTTCAAAACCGTTTTATTATTTTATTATTTTTTAATCTTTTACCCTTTTGCTTATAAAATGGTGAATCATCCCCCATGGTTGACATCATCATCTTGAATCATATTGGTTCTTATAAAGTTTATTTTGGTTGTACATTTTTTCTTAGGAGGCCCCATTTTAGACCTCAAAAATTCCCTTTTAATGTACTAATATCCCCTTCTTAAATTTCGAGAAAAACCCCTTCCCTATTCATTTCCCCTTGCTAATATCCCTTTTCTCTTTTGGACATCATTCTCCTTGTAAAAACTCTTTTCCCTAACTAACTCCGCCTTTTCCTTATTCTGTATTTTCCTTCTATAAACCATTTTCCCTTCATAAATCCATTTTCGATTCACTAACTCCCATTCACAATTAAACAATACAAAAAACATAAATTTACATAGTTTAAAATGTTTAAATATATTCGGGCCTTTGAATAAACTCGTTCTAGATATTATTTTAACTAACATCCACACATATTACTTCCTAACATTTTAACCCATAGTCTATATATATTAAATCCCATTTTATAAATATCCCACGGTATATATCTTTAAGCATTTGCATATGTTATAAACTCCCCACTATATTATTCCATCTATAATTAAAACCTTCACAATTTCATTTCACCCCGCATATAACATACCGGGCCCCACCTCTTCAAACCTGACGAGTTCGTCAACCATGCGATCTCTGTGAAATAGATCCAGAGCCATAACTCCATATCGCATTCCCCTCTTGTCCCATAATTAACACCTCCAAAGTTTGCGAAATAGGCAATTTCACCCATCCTCCCTTTGCAAGTTATTAGCAAAAGGAGAATTTGAATAAAACAATCTAAATACTAGTTAAGATATGTTTTACTTCAAGAGCTCACAAGGGAAATGAATTCAAAATGATTTTCCTTAACAAAATATTCCGAACGTTAAACGAGAGAAGAAAACATCTACGGAGACAAATTCACACCGATGTAAATAGATTTTAACAACGGAGAAAAACATCTGTGAGGAGGAATAAATTACACAAAGGTAGTAAAATGTTTAAACGAGAGATGAAAACACTTTCACCGGCAACAATGAAGTTTATCCAAATAAAATTAAAAACGATTAAAAAAAGAACGATGAGTTAAAAGATAAGAAAAACGGAAAGCGAGAGGACATTTTCCATAAATTTCTGTTTAATTCCTCTAGTTTTACGAAAACTGGCAATGATAAAGGATGAATTTTAAAAAGCGGAGGAGGTTTATGTTCCTAAGAAAACACTCTACAAAAACATATCTCGGTTTTACACGGGTAATACAGAATGAAATACATTTACATATTCACAGCCTAATTTTCAAATTGTGCAAAATCCTATTTTAGACATATTTTTTGGAAGTATATTGTGAGCAGTGGAGGCGAATTTTGGGAAACTAAGAGAGGTTTATCTTAATAACATATTTATATATAATAAAATATTTCACTTTATACATATATATCTCGGATTAAGATATACAAGGTATCATTGGACCCCAATTTTGTGATTTGCTGATAAAATGCACAAGGAAGGAGGTAGTTGGTAACCCACGGAAGCCTCATGCGTCAACTGAGTTGCCATGATTCGAATTTCTCTTCTTTGTCACCATAAATCATAATATAGTTCCAAATAGATTCATTAGTTTTTGAGTGTCCTTTATTTAAGTTATATTTATGTAATACGGTTTGAATGTTGTAAATAATCTTGATATTTTTCAAGATATTCTGGATTTTAGATTTGTATAAATACTTCATCATTTGAAGTATTTCGGATTAATTGTTGAACATTTACATAGCTATATTACGAACCCAGTTTTGTGCCAAGTTCAAATCGACAAGCGGATGCGAAATAAAGCATTATATTACGAGGATTCATGTGTTGGGCCACTGCTGGAGTGAAGTATTTCACTTATCCCATCTTGTCGATTTTTCTTTTATGTTTTTCCATCTATTCATGAATGTGTTCATAAGTCTAGAAATGATAAATCAAGAATTATTATTTAATTGTTAAAAGCACTCTGTCTTGGTGATTTTCATTTATATCTTTCAGCGTGTCTAGACTAGGAACCCTTAATTGCTCTGATTTTGATTGACCTCTTGCCTTTTCACTTCTAATCCGGATTTAAGAACCCTTAATTTCTCTTTTATCCCGATGAAAACGATTTCACCATGTTGCTTGAAGATCTAAAGTGACTCACTATCTTGCCTTCAAACATTTACATTTAGACCCTTGATCACGATGCGACGGCTTGACACATTGGCCTCCATTTTCCCCAATGGGATACGGATCTATAGCTATTCATATAAGTAAGTGATTTCCCCACCAAATCAAATCAAAGTACCAAAACAAATTTTCCCCTGTACAACTAGCCTAAAATCAATTAAAATCAACAAAGTTAAATCTTAAAGAGAGCCCTCTGCGAGCATTAGGAAGGCTAGATCCTAAAAGCTTAAAAATGGGTTGTAGTTACCTTGGTAAATTCTTTCTTAACCTTGAGGAAATTCTTGAGGTATTAACATACTAACAACTCAAATGGGGAAACTAACATTTCTTTAAGGAAACTATTTCACACTGGAGTTCAAATCCGATCTATAGTGGTGGAGACGGTGATCAAGCACACAAAGTTAAAATCATCCACTGGCGACTTCAAATCAATTTCACAATCAAGACTCCAATGGAGGAATAGACACCAGAAGAACAATATGAAATGTCAGGGCTTTTAACTTGGATTACAATCCAAGACATCATGTTCTTTCTCATTAAGAATTTTTTCCAATGCATATTGTATTTTAGAGAAGATCTTAGTTTAATTATTTTCCTTTAAAGATTGTAAATACTAATTCTCCTAATCCTTGACGACTTTCTTCTGAATCTTATGATGATCATTTTCCAATTAAACCTCAAATAATCAAAGCCGATCTTACAATCCTGTGCATTTTCTTTAATACCTTGTAAAGTTCACGATAGATATAAACCCCTCATTTTACCTCCTATACTCCATGATTTCCCGTAATAACTATTACAAATTTCTTCCCGAGTTTTGATGGAGAAAATAATATCTTTGGCAAAACATGTTGAAGGCTTTGAGAATTATTTGGACCTATTTGGGAATTGATGAAGATGATGTTAGAATCATAATTTTTGCTCTTTCTTTGAAAAATAGAATAAAGAGTTGGTTCAGAATACGCCTAATGCAAGCATCTCAAATTTCCAGGTAGTTTGTCGAACTTTTTCTTATGAGATGGATAATTAAATTCAATCTTTTTTTAATGATCTGTATAAAAATATAATCAGTTAAAAAGACATCTAATTGAAACAATACAAAAATTTTTAAATGATTTAATCCAAGTTTATTATTCAATACCCGAAAATATTAGACCTTCTCATGATTAGCTCTCTTGCATTATCCAAGTGTCTTTGATCCACGAAATAGAATTTCAGTTAAGAGAAAGGAGATTAAACACTTGTACCAGATGCGGAACATTGCGATTGATGTGATTAATTTGCAAATCGAGAGGAAAAAGTTGAAAGGAGAAGAAGAAAAACATTGCAAGGTAAAACTCGACCTTTTTTAGTGAAAAACTAGATGAAATCATACAAAGATCACTATGAAAGATAGATTTTTGTTCAAAATCACCATGAAGAAATAGAAGAGGTTGATATTCATGAACAAATTCCTGCTAATTTCAATTATCATAGATCATAAAATGGATTTACATATCAATATGTGGAAATTAGGAATCTGTCGATTTAATGTGTATGTTTGATGACATTCCTTCATTTTAATGATTTTCTGACATGATCAATATGATAACAATTATGTTCTTCAAATTCAAACCTTCTTTATAGAGCAATCGGTATCTATTTTGGAGGATAAATGCATTTTCAGCGAGATGGAATACGAGAGATCAGCTAATGCAAATCATCTATGAGAAGTGAGAAGAAAAAGCACAAATTTGAAATAAGTGAAGGTTCTTTACCTCTTTGTTTTTATTCATTTTGAACTTGTTAAAGAACAACTTCCAAACCATCAATTATCTGACATTCTTTAGGTATTGTGATTGACAACAAAGAAGATAATGAAACTCTTGATCAAGATTTTCGAAGTTTCTAAGTACAATTATCAAATTTTATTGGGCTGTCCCGAACAAATGACACAAGAAAAGTTCCATACCGCTATGTTTGAATCATTTCAATTTTTAAAGGAAATGTAGTATAACATCTTTAAAGAAAAGGATGAGCAACTTTTTTGAAGTTTATGAAGTCCCATGGAATCCTATATGCCATGAAGTTGCTGACAATTTCCCAAGTTTTCATGATCAATAGCAGAATGTGTTGGATATTGAACACATTCAAAGTACGCCTCATTAAATAACTATGAGTTTCAGAATCAAGATGATAAAGGTTTCAGCAACAAACATTACAATCGATCGGAATATCATCACAAACCTTATCAAAGCTTACTTGAGGAGATAAAGATGAAAATAACATTTCGGTTCATTGGCATGGAGGCCACGGAATAGATGTACGATTGTTTAGATCAGTTAAACATTATTTTATATATATCTTGGAAGATCCATTTGGAAACATTTCTAGAGTCAACAAATGAAATCAAGTATTTCTTATCCTCTCATTTTGTTGACAAGTTTCTAATATGAGTTCTTGATTACGATTTTGATAATCAACAAGCAAATGCGGCAAAATTTATCAAGTACATAATGCTTGAATGGTTGCATTGGTTGTTTCATTTTTACCTAACACATTGATTGGATAACGATTAGAGTAAGTAGGTAGGTTCGGCTTATTTGGAGTTTTTTTTTCATTTTTTCGGCAAGTTTTGAAATAATTCATTGAGATTTGAAGCCAAGGAAAGGCCCTAAGATATTGATGATTTGATAGTTTTGGTTTGAAGGTTGCGGCACCCGCTTTGATCTCGAGATCAGATTTCGGTTTGCGAAAAAAGGTGTAAATTCATTTCAGAGTTTTCGATCCATGACATATGCATGTTGGGATCGTGATGGATCGAGGCTACTGAAGTCGACGGTGTTCTTGACATCTCACAAGGAGATGCCATTCCCCATGTGAAGCCAACTGACAGAGGGTCCTATAATAATAAGATTCATAATTTTGAATTTGCTATGTTAAAATCTTCATATTGTACATACATTTTGCTTTACACCAAATGTTTTCCCATTTAAAATGAAAAGAGGGTATGTCCTAAAGGAACAATCAAAAGGACAAAAAAAACAAAGATCAAGAAGAATATTAAAAAATGAACCCCAAATAAAGAGATACAAATGAAGCATGAACACTTTGCATTCTGGATACCACTATATTAGTTACTTTAAAATATGAACAAGACACGCTTGTCCTAAATACCACAATCCATGAGGTTCAAATATTCTCAATATTGACTTTTCATGCTTTAAATTTCATGTTAAAATGAATAGACAAGAATCTAAGCAAGCAGGTTAAACACAGATGTGGATAGGTAGAATAGGAAATAAAGACTCTAGCAGTTTAATGTGGACATAAATTATAAGATTAAAAGTAGACATTTATTTCTTAGAAAACAAAGGTAAAATGACTTAAATGCGCCAAGAAAAGGAAATAAAAATGTTAGGATAAAGAAGGTGGCGGCTAATTTTGCAAGTCATTGGAAAGCATCGGTTGGTTATTTCTTGTTACTAATATCCCCTTCTTAAATTTCGGAAAAAAACCCCTTCCCTTATTCATTTTCCCCTTGCTAATATCCCTTTCCTCTTTTGGACATCATTCTCCTTGTAAAAACTCCTTTCCCTAACTAAATCTACCTTTTCCCTTATTCTAACTATTTTCCCTTCTATAAACCATTTTCCTTCATAGAAATCCCTTTTTCCATTCACTAACTCCCATTTACAATTAAACAATGCAAAAAACACAGTTGCATAGTTTAAAATGTTTAAATATATTCGGGCCCAACGAATACGCTCGTTCCCAATATTATTTTAACTAACATCACACATACTTCCCCGCTAACATTTTAACCCATAGTTTATATATATTAACTCATTTATGACCATATATCTTTAAAGCATTCCGCATATGTTGTAACCCCCCTAGTATATTATCACATCTATAATTAAAACCTTCACATAGATTTCATTTCACCTACTTGTATAACATATCATCTCCCACCTCTTCAAACCACGACGGTTAAATCGACCATCGATCTCTAGTAGAAATAGATCCAATGACCATAACTCCATATCGCATTTCCCTATTATCCAATAATTAACACCTCCAAAGTTTGCGAAATAGGAAGTTTCGCCCCATCCCCTCTCTTGCTACGTGGCGATCACAGATTACATCGCACTACTCCAAATAAAACCATTAACCACTTCGCTTCTATGTGAAAACCTGTTGGTCTACTCATATGTCAAAGCTGCCATGGACCATCCCTTCACTACGTGATAAAGCGAGTCGGTCGGCTCCAAAGCTATGCGGTAACCACAGGAGCCTATTTGTTATAAACTACTGCCATTGTGCTAAATTGCTATACCATTTCATGAAATGTATTAAGCCCCCATAGTTTGAAATGCAAAGTAAAACTCTATTTCCAATAGATTTGAACCTCCACATCCGGATCTCATTCCACGGAGTCTTTCAAAGCCTTCAATCACCTCCCTTTCGGACCGGGGTTTTGTGTAATTGTTTTGTTTTTGTAGGTTATTAGCAAAAGGATAATTTGGATAAAACAATCTAAATACTAGTTCAGATCTATTTTTCTTCAAGAGCTCACAAGGAAATGAATTAAAAATGATTTTCCTTAACAAAATATTCCGAGGCAACGGAGCGAGAGAGAAAACATCTACGGAGACAAATTCACAAAGTAAATAGATTTTAACAAAACGAAGAAAACATCTATAGCGAGAGGAATCAATTACGAGCGGTAAAATATTTAAACCGAGAGATGAAAACACTTTCACCAACAACAATGAATTTTATACGAAGTAAAAGTAAAAACGATTAAAAGAACAATAAGGTTAAAAGATGAAACGGAAACGAAGGGACATTTTCCCGGAAATTTCTGTTTAAGCCATAGTTTTGCAGAAACTATTGTGGACAATCCAGATGAATTTTGAAAAACTGGAGGACTTTTGTGTTCCTAAGAGGCCACTCTACAAAAACCTATCTCACTTTTACCGAGCATTACAAAATGAGAAATACATTTACATCTTCACGAGTCTAATTTTCATATTATGCAAAATCCTGTTTTAGAAATATTTTTGGAGAGTATATTGTGAACATGCGACTGAATTTTTGGGACAACACGAGGTTTATCTCAATAACATATTTATATACAATATAAACTCTTTTACTTTGTACATATCTATCTCGGATTGAGATATACAAAGGTATCACTAGACCCCCAATTTTGCGGAAATTTACGGAACAAAATACATAGGAAGGAGGTAGTTAGTGACTTGGAAGCCTCATCATTAACTAAGAGTTGCTATCAAATTTGAATTTCTCTTCTTTTTCACCATAAATCCATAAATATAGTGCCAAATAATTCATTAGTTTTGAGTGTCATTTTATTTAAGTTCTATTCATGTAATACGAGTTTGAGATATTTGTAAACCAATCTTGATATTTTTTCAAGATATTCTAGTTTATAATTTGTATATATACTTCATAATTTGAAGTATTAGTGTGGATTAATTGTTGAACATTTATGTGGCTATAATATTCTGAACCCAAGTGTTTTTGTATCAAGTTCAAGTTATGAAATTTGGATACGGAAATAAAGCATCATATTACGGGATTCATGTGTTGGGCCACTAGAGTGAAGTATTTCACTTGTCATCTTGTCAAATTTATTATGTTTTCCATCTGTTAATGAATGTGTTCTAAGTCTAAATGATAAATCAGGAATTGTTATTTCAAAATTTGTTAAAAGCACTGTCTTGACACAGTTTTCATTTATATTTTCAGCGATATCCAGGACTAGGAACCCTTAATTGCTTCACGATTTGAGTTGACCTCTGCCTTTTCACTTCTAATCCGGATTTAAGAAACCTTAATTGCTCTTTTATCTCTATGAAAACCATTTCACAATCAACCCCTTGAAGATATGAAGTGACTGGGATTTATGTTCCCTATAAACATTTACCTTTAGACCTTGATCTGATGCGGTAACCCAAACACATTGACTCCATTTTCCCAATGGGATATAGATCTATAGCTATCCATCTAAGTAAGTGATTTCCCCCACCAAACCAAATCAAATCCCAAAACCAATTTGCCCTATATAACTAGCCTAAAATCAATTAAAATCAACAAAGTTAAATCTTAAAAGAGAGCCCTCTGCGAGCATTAGGAAAACTAGATCCTAAAGCTTAAAAGTAGGTTTGTGGTTACCTCGGTAAATTCTTTCTTTAATCTTGAGAAATTATTGAGTGATAACACAACCTTAATGATGATCAACTTCGAATTATTATTTGGTCTGAAGTAAATGACAAACATCAACAAGGGGTGTCCTCATTCTATATTAGCCTAAACATTCATGATAAAATTTTACATAATGCTATGTTGGATTTTGGAGCATCTCATAACTTAATGCCTAAAGTAGTCGTAAGAGAATTTAAACCTAGACATCACCGGACCCTACAAGGACTGTTCTCCTTTGATTCTAGTCAAGTCAAATGCCTTGGCCTAATAAAAAAATCTATGTGTAACTCTCGTCCGATTGCCCAGCAAAGAGGATTTTTATGGACATAGTAGTTGTTGATATCCCTCCCAAATATGGTATATTATTATCTCGCTCATGGAGCAATTCACGAGGATCCGCGCAATTAGACATGGCATATGCTACCATTTGTATTTGAGGTAAATAGGAAGATATATAGAGAAACCTTGAGTGGAAATTCATGGTAAGTAGTTCAGAAAGACCATAGAATTATCCTATATATTCCATGCATTCTGATCTGGACTCAATTATCTTATGTAATTTAGACAATGACAAAGATAAAATCACAGTTGTAGAAGAGAAACACAAAGAAGTCGATAGTGAAAACATAACACATGAATCTATGTGGAATTTAGATTTTGATGGCTCTGTAAATAGATTAGGAGCAGGAGTTGGAGTATGTATCTATAATTTAGAAAATGAACATTTAGAAGGACATGCTTATAGATTAAATTTCAAATGCACTAACAACATGGCATAATACGAATCATTAGTGCTAGGCCTTGAAATCGTAAGAAAACTTGGAGCTAAAAGAGTTTCCATCATGGGAGACTTAGAACTCATTATAAAACAAGTCAAGGGAAAGTACATTACTAATAACCCTAGACTTAGGTGTTACAGAGAAACCATCCTAGACTTGATAAGATGTTTTCTTGAGACTGACTTTGTTGTCATTCCAAGTAGAAGTATTTATGACTTGGCCACTTTTTTCCGACACATATGAGGTTACCTTTTGACCAAATCCTTGATGCAGGCTGAATTAAGACATATACCAACCATACTTTGATAATTTAAAGTATTAGAAAAATATTTTCACAAGGCAATCAATTCTGATTTATGATTTCTAAGGAGAATTAAAAATGGTAATATAGACAACGACTTTACATTAGATTATACCATAAATAATGAAATAGATGTAAATAATGTAAAATAAGATGAAACAACTAGATTCACTAAAGAAGAAATAGAAAAAATAGAAAGCATTGATATGAATCCTTTGTCGAAGTGTACGAAAAAGGACCACTTTAGCTACGCACAACTAATAGCCCTAACAATGAGAGTGGCTGCCAATATCTTCAGATCTGCAATTAGTTAGACAAGAAAATAGCTGCAAAACACCAGATCTATGTATGGAAAGACATTAAGCAGTAAAATAAAGGGTTTGCTCCATGCATCCAAGAGACAAGACAAGAACACAATTTTTTGAAAGAATTTTTATATTACAGGGCACCTGGGAGGAAAACAAGAAGGTGTATCTAGCTCTCCTCAATGGGATGGGTTCTTTGTAGTCACCAGCGCCGGATCTAATCTTTCTCTCTCTTGCAGATGAAACCCAATGTAGAGGTAGAGCTCAATGGGAGTGGTAATGAGAAATGAGACCAAGTGTATAGATCGAGTGTAATGTATACTGACAAAAGGTGAGATGAAGAATGAATGGGAAAACCCTTCTATTTATAAAAAATATTGGGTTAGTCTAGATATTGGTGCATAATTAAAATATTATTAACCAAATCAAGATCCAACTTTTATGGAATATTTTATTATATTTGTTGGAGGGAAAAGGAATTTGACTTGGGTCAAATCCCTTTATTTGTAAATAATAAATAAATAAATGATTTATTATCATTTTAAGGATGTGGTTGAGTAATAATAAAATAAATAATGATTTATTTAATTAATGGTGGTTTGGTTGATCATATTTAACAAGGAATATTATTTAAATAATTATTCCTAGAAAATATTAAGATAACTATGGGTGTATCTCATTAATTTCTTTGTTTTTGGGTTAAACATGACTGGGAATAATAATTAAATTATGGTTTAATTAATTATTCCTTTTGGGGCTTCCTAATTAACATAGTGAAAGCAGTTTTACTAGGGGTAAAACTGGTCTTACATGGTGTACTTGGGTTCATCTAATGGTAAAAGGTTAGATGACCAAAAAATGGTGTAAGTGCCCCAATCTGCAGTGTCGAGAACAAATCACGTATGACAATCGTTGTAAGAAGACAATCACTAGACAACAAGGGTATGTCGAAGAAGAAAATGTGAGGTAGATAGTGTCTTGAGCTAGACACGAGAGGCAGAAGACGCCTACGCAATTACATGATCTGTTATGAGAAGGTACATCTTGTGCAAAGCGTGGGGAAACACCACCTATGCCAGAACGTGACAAAGTACAAAAGAATAGTGTGTCCAGTGAACAAGGGACCGAACCATAGAGTACAGCTGGCATAATCAAGAGCCGGATAAAAATACAATGAATAGTCTCACATACATGCTGTGCCTGGGATAACAGCCAGGACTAGTACAATATCATCTGAGTACATGAGATAAATACAACCCAAATGCCCCCTGTAAATGGGGAAGGGCTCACAAAATCTGACTGGTACATGCAAATCATAGAGGTGCTGCAAGTGGCTAAGGCCAATCATCATCAAAATCTGGAGCGGCATCAAAGGCTGCAATGAAGAGGTCATCCGGGCATGTGGGGGGCTACCTGCAGGGCCACCCCCTCATGAGGGCTGAGACATCTCACACACGCCCGGGAATCATCAAGAGCTGCTGCTGGGTCACTGGACTGTCCGGTATACGAATCTCGATCATGCTGAAAGGAGCTGGAGAAGCAACCAAGTCAAAGGGAAGTGAGAAATCCCCCTGCCTGATCCGAGGCACCGAACAAAAGTGGAAGCTGGAACCAAGGTACACCGCCCTCTAGACCTTGCTTCTGGAATAAATGTGCTGAGGTCGACAGAAGGAGGTCCGTCGTAGGTGAGGCAATGAGAGATCCTCAACTAAGGCACGAGAGAAGAGCAATAGAGCGACGGACAGACTGACACTAATGATGATGGTGGAAATGGGAAGGATGGAGTGGTGAATGGACAACTTCCCTTGTTAGAGCATAAAGGGCATGAATGACATGGCAGCGACTGACACAATAGCGAAGGGGACAGGGGACAGTGGGGCTGAAGGTCATGAGATGCGACACAAGAGAGGAACCAAGCAAAAAGAATGGAGGGCTATAGTAGGGTGTGAAAGGATGCAGGATAGACTCCATGAATGCAATGATGACTCAACTCGGATGCTCTAAGCAAGGGTGACTAGATAGTGCTGCCACACAGTAAAGGCCCCAATGGGGGGTCATAGAAGCATGAGTACAAGGTGGGTACTCATGACGAAAATCAACACGAACATGGACAAGTAAGGGGGCGATATGGTGCCCCAAGTACAACTGTCGTAAGTGAGGAAATTCGATTTTAAGGAGCGGTGAAGTGACCCTTCGTGGAAAAAATGTGTCCGGGTGAAGTATCAAATCACCAAAAACTAATTAAAACCCATTTGAGAGCTCAGTGAGATCTAACCAGCGGTGCTGACGGTTCGTCGAACGGGGCTACGGTGTGGTCGCAGCAGTCGAAAGAAGAAACAGGGGTTCTCTTTTAATGAGGCAGTTTTCCCTCCAAAATCATTCATTTTCTATTGTTGCTGTGGTGAATGTGGAGAGGAGAGAAGGCCCTAAATCTTGCGGCGAACGTAGCGGACAAACTGACCGTTGGATTCGAGATCTGTCAGTTGGAGGTAAGAGGCCTAACCTTGCTCTTGCATTTGGATGGATTAGATTTGCAGTTTAGGGCCCAACACCCCAGAAACAGCCCCTCCCTCATCTCTACGGCCGGGTCGCACTTTTCGGGGCAAAAAGTGCGACCCAGGACGCAGGTTTGAGGGCAAAAAGTGCGACCTGGTCCAGAAAATGGCAGAAAATTGCGACCTGGGAGATGAGGGGGGCTTGGTGCTGTTTTATGGCTGGGAGTTGGGTTTTGGTGTGTGGTTATGGTTTTCCCGATCTGTACCCTGACAAAAATAATGTGTTTGTGCAGGTATGGCAGAGTTGCGGGTCAACTGGAGGGAGAGGGATCTGGAAACACTTCGGACAGAGATCCAGGCGGATCAGGGCGTTCGTCGTGTATTGGCCGGATTTGGGGTTCTCAAGTTTGTGGAGAACCCGTTGATGAGAGCAGGGGAACCATTACTGGCCCGGATTATCAGTTATTGGGATCCAGATCAGGAGATCTTTGTAGTGCAAGGGCACAGGATCGAACTGACGGTCCAGGATGTGTACTTCCTGACCGGCCTCCCACCACTGGGGATAGTGGGAGACACGCAGCCAGTATTGCCGTGGGGGCGGCATATCATGGAGTTTGTGGAACGCCATTGTCGACCGGGTCTTCAAGTCAAGGGGACTCGAATATCGATCGGGGATCTAGAGAGGCTAGAAACCCGTGCAGTGGCCGCAGCTGTGCTGCGAATCCTGGGCACCCAGGCGTTCCATCACATCACCGGTGGGCAGATGATGATAGTGGAGGGTGTGTTGGGTGGGACCTACTTTGGGTGGGCCCAAATGATGCTGGTGTCGCTAAAGCGACAGTTGTCTCTATGCAGGCGGCAGGTGAATCATGATTGCTCATATGGGACTTTGTTGTGCGCCTTCTTCTTTGAGAAGATCCCGACCTTGAGGCCTCGTGTGCATCTTCCAGATGGGGGCCCGAGAGAGCCCAGGATGCGTCGTTGGGGACGACTACTCTGCAAAGGAGGAGGAGGGGCGGTCGGGCGAACATTTCGACCGGAGTTCTTTGCCCATTGGGATCGGATGCCGTTGTACATAGACGACTACCCTTATAGTGGGATGAGCTACTATGGGGATCCGGATTTGCCACTTCCGGCTGGTCGAGTTTGGGGGCCCGATGGTAAGTGACAAATTGCTATTCTTATATGGGCATGTTTAAAGTTTTTTGAATAGTAAATAATGATACTGATTCAGGGACTTTTGGTATGCGGATATAGCACCGGTGAAACCGGCCGGATATATGGGACGACCGGCGGCGTCTGGAGCTACGGAGTCGAGTGGATAAGAGAGCTTGAGCGCGAGAATGATGGTGCGGCAGCCCCTCTTGGAGGGACATCACTTCGTAATTGTAATGAGTTGTTGACAGGAAGTCCAGGCCTTGGTGGCAGGGTTGAACGGCTTCGGTACATAGGCCATGTGTTGGTCTCCTCGGAGTGGCGAGAGGATCATGCGGCGCATGGCGATGGGCTGGTCCTAACTATGGGATGATCACACACCTTTGCGGGGGCAGAATGAGCAAAACTCAAACAAGGTGATGTATGAGAGCTATTGGAAACATGGCGAGGACTCGGGCTGCGAAGGTCAACAGAGACACAAGTGGAGTGATCTCGAGCATCAAGGGACACAACGGGGGAGGTTGCAGACGGGCAAGGCTCCGAAGGTCGTGCAGAGGAGGATAGGTAAAGAATGGTGACTGTAGACTCCGTCATCTGGACATCAGGGGGGGGGATGTGGATGGGAGCGGGGGGATCCTCAGGCTGGTCTGCAGCATACTGCGCGAGAATGGGAGAGGCGGATTGATTTTGTTCAACCTCATACTCGCGGATCACCTCAATGGAGGCACGGTAATGCGTCAGGTGAGGACAATGATGGGAGTAGTGGCCATGGACACCGCACAAAGCACAAGGCTTGTTGGTGCGGAGAGTCTTGGGGTTCTTGGAGACGGTCGAAGCAGGAGTGGGAGTTTCGGGGACCATAGTGTCGGGGAACGCGACTTTTACCATGGGGCGAATACGGGGTAACTCGGGACAAGCATGGGTGGCATGACCGATGATATCACATAAGGCACAAGGCTTCGAGGGTGGGGGAGGAGCCGAGGTGGTTGTGGTGGTTTGGTCTTTGGTTGCCCCCTTGCGGGCTTTCCCTTTCTTCCCGGGAGTTGACTCAGCAGGAGAAGGGTCCTGTGGAGGTGCTGGGGGCACGTTGGCTATGGAGGAAGCGAGGGGGACCGGTTGAACCGGTGTCAAAGCCATGTAAGGTTTGGGGTGACCAGGGGGTGGCCAAATTTGGGGTGGGCTGGCAAGGATACCCAAGGTCAAGTTGGGAAGAAGAGGGTGGCCGCCATGGCGGGGGACAGGTATATAGGAGGAGCCAAGAAGAGGATCACATCCGGCGGGGTGTGGCGGAGAGGTACGGCTCCCGAGAAGGTTAAGGCGGGGGGACAGGTGCAAGGAGGATAAAGTTCGGGGACACCGAGTTTGTGGGGGGGGGCCGGAAAGGAGGAGGTCCGGCGCGGAGCTGAGATGGATGGCTAGGGCCCGGGTTGCGGAGGGCGGGGAGGAGGTGCGGACTCGCCGCGACGAGGCCGTTTATGGCGAGCCGGGCAGTCACATCATGCAAACATTCGACAATTTGGGATCGATGGCGGAGGGGAGGAAGGTGAGGAAAAGTAGACGTCGGGGGAGACAACGGTCAAGGAATCGACAGTTTGCTTATTGGCTACAGAAGAGATGGTCATCTCAGGGGAGGTCTGAGACTTTGACTCATGATAAGTCAATTGGTCAATGGTGACTATCTTTCCATTGTGGGGAAAAGACATCTTGTGAAAAACCATGGATGGGACAACAGACATGGCATAGGTGTAGCTTCGCCCCAAGAGAATGTTGTAGTCTAGAGGGGCGTCGATGACTTCGACGTCAACGCAAACAGTCTTGCCCGCAAGAGTGATAGGAAAATTACGGAAGAGGCCAATGGGCTGGGAGGCGTGGCCATCCCACGCTCGAAGGGTGATCGGCGGGCCAGCTCAGGGGATCCGAGTTGCTTCCAAACCGAAGCGAACATCACGCAGGTGGATGCCCCCTCATCAATTATACACCGGGATACATTGGCGTTCCGGATTTTGACTGGGATTCGGAAGGCGACGGAAGGAGGAAGAGGAGGATGGTCCGATTGAGTGGCGTCGAAAACAATCATTTGGTCATCAACAGGATCAACAGCGCCCACGACAGATAGTAGAGCCTTCTTTTGGGAAGCGCACGACTGGAGGAGTTCCAGTGTGGAAATGGCAGCAGGGGATTGCGCCAAATCATCTACTATACTATACGACTGAGCGGCTCGACCGGAAGCAGCATTTCGGCGTAATGGGCCCTTTGGACTCTTGGGATGAACCTCAACTTTGGGTTGAGGGATGTGCAAGGGGCCACTGGATGTCGAAAGAGGCTCTGTAGAACCTGAAGATGGAGGCTCGGGGGCAGACTGAGCAGGAGGCTTGGGGTACTGGCGAGACCGAGTTTGAAGGTGAAGGTCGACGGAAGGGGAAGAATCGGAGCGCATCATAAGGATCTGATAATCAGAGGAACCAGAAAGGGACGAGGGGGTGGCTACATGGATGTCGGGGGGTTGGGTAGCCACGAATCCATGGTGAGGGAAAGGATCAGTGAACACAGCTGGCTGGGTGGTGGCCACATTAGGAGGAGCATGAGGGGAGGCGTGTTGTCGGCGCAATGTGGCTTGAGACTCCCACATCTGTCGCATCTGGGGTAAGAGAGGACAATCGTGAGTGTAGTGACCGTAAACACCGCAACACGAACAGGGCTTGTTTGTGCGAAGCGGCCTGTCCGGCCTGGGCGAGATGCCCTGAGGCTAGTTGCTAGTGTTAGGGTCCATACCAGAATTGGGTCCTCGGTTACCGGGGGCAGATGGGTTCTGGTTGCCTCGCCGCCTTCTTTGAGAAGAAGGGGGATTAATCGCACCCTGCTGTGCAAATACTTGCCACAGAGGGGAGTTGTAAGTGCTATTGAGTTGTGAGGAGGCAAGGGGAGGGCGGAAAGCGCATATCTTTGGAAGGCCAGCGCACCCGGCGGTACATGGATAAAAGTAAGGGTTGGGTTAGGCGACATTGAGGTAAGCGAGGAGTTGGGAAAAGGAGGAGGCATGTGATATCACGGATACACATGTTAGCAAGGAGGAAGAGTGCTAAGTCTTGGCCCCTCACGGGGAAAACCATGGCTGTAGGAAGTAGATGAATGCATTGGGAAAGAGATCCAACAATACCGTCGGCGGAATGAGATGCCCCCGGGGCGTTAGCGCCACCGGGCCTGGGGATGTCAGGAAGAACGGTATAAACATAACCAGATTGAGCGTAGATCGGGTCATATTTTAAAGCTATTTGGAGGGCGGCTTCTTCAGATTGAGGAAAGTGAGAGGCGACATCTTTGCCGATGGGAGATGGGAGGGTGCGAAGGAACCGGTCCATGTAAACCCGATCTTCAAAGGGAGGGGCTCGACATAAGCTCCGTCTTCGTCGCCATTCCTGAACATGGGCAGAAAGGCGTGTGGAAGAGGATTGCTTAAATGAAGTCAAGAGCTCCGTGCCGGTGTCGTATCGGAGAGGGAGCTGGAAGTACGACAAAAAGGCTTGGGCAAGAGTCTCGAACGTGGTATGGGAGGAAGTGGCCTGTTCGACATACCATTTAGAAGCTTCGCCGGTAAGCGTGCGTTGGAACAAACGAAGACGGATGGAGTCATCGGTAATGGAGTTGGAGGAACACCACATGTGGAAAGACCGGACGTGATTGGTTTGGTCTTCGCCATTAAGGCCCTCAAACTTAGGGATATCAGAGGGTAGCTTGGTGGGCATAGCGGGCCAGGTAGTATTATGGTGAATGGGGTCGTTAATCAACTGATGGAAATCGGGGAGGCTGAGGCCTGCAATGTACGACAGCACAGGGGTGGCCGGAGTAGTGGTTGTGACGGTTCCGCTAGAGGTAGGGCCGGCATTGGGGCCGGGAGAACTGCTAGCATTAGGCCCTGATCCAGACATGGTGAAGGTGACAGGGGGAGAACCGGAAGGAGAAGAGGGACCCGATGAATCAGGAGAGGAGTCGGAGTGCGGACTCGAAGGTGGACTGGCTCGACGACGGCGGTGCGGAGCAGGTCGATCAACCGGAAACTGAGGGTGAAGGCCAAGAAGTCTCCGGGAAAGGCGCCTTGGGGGCGCAATGATGACAGGAAGAAGGAAACCGATAGGGGCAACAAGGGGACATAATCAATTACGGTCAAGGGCAGAAAAGGTGCAGTGACAATTGATTTTAGAGTCTTTGCCGGGCGGTGTTAACCAGGCGCTTCTTCACTTAGGGTCGGTGTGTGGCGTGCGTTAATTTTAATTTTTAAACCCTTTCCGTTGTTGAGAGCAAGAAAAAGTGTGCTGCGTAGCTGAAAATAAACCTACAGAGAACAGAATAGAATGCTGAAATAACAGAAAAATAACGGCTACGTATGCATCTATCTAACCCAAGAAGGTGGGTCTCTCCATGACTATCTTTGAAAAGAAAGGCTTCTGGAAACACACAAAGGAAGCTCAACGGATCTAGGGTCAAAGGGCCAGTACGGAGATAAAACTATGAAAGAGGGTGCGGATACGGCCAAAGAGACAGAGGCAAGGTGGGCGGAAAAGGGAAACAAAAAAGCCAGGAAACCCAGAAGGCGGCCTTTAGAAGAGGTCCAAACAAAACGACAAGAGGTGATTTGAAAGGAAAAGAGGCTGATTTCAATGGATCTGAAAGTGAGGTAACAGATACGAAAAGTGAAGCTCACAGAAGCAGGAGCCAGTGCAAGCAGTGAAACTCTTCCACAAAAAGTGGAGGGTACTAAAGCCTAAGGGAGTGGGTTCCCACTTAGATGAGCAAACGGTCCGGATCTTGGTCAAGGCGGGGGTGAGACCGGAAGTGGAAAACCCTGCGAGAAGGCTAAAATGGGAACAGAAAGATTGAAAGAATCTTGGAAAAAAGGCGGGTCGCGGGTTCGACCTGATCGAGGATGAGGTCGGGAAGCAGTGAAAAGTGCGTCCGGTCCGCGAGGTTTGGGCCAAAGGTGCGACCTGTTCCCGGTTGTTTGGCGCGATTTTACGAAAAGTTGCCGTCTCGATTCTTGGGCCCAGTGTCGCTTACTGCGCAATAGGGCCAGAAACACACGGAAGTTAGAAATTTTAAGTTTTTAGGGTTTTATGTGAGAAAAATGACATGAAAAGAGAAAAACTAAGCAGCTGAAAAGAAGCCCTAGGGCCTGAAGTAGCTGGATATGCAGGAATATGAGAAACGACGGCGGTCGTAATTTAAAACCCGTGTGGAGTCGCCATTTGTTAGTATGAATTCTTCGTCGAAGTGTACGAAAAAGAACCACTTTAGCTACGCATAACTAATAGCCCTAACAACAATAATGGCTGCAAAACATCTTGAGATCTGCAATTAGTAGTTAAAGTGCTGCAACAAACAGATCTATAAATGGAAAGATATTAAGCAGTAAAGTAAAGAGTTTGCTCCATGCATCCAACAGACAAGACAAGAACACGATTTTTTGAATGAATTTTTATATTACGGGGCACCTGGGAGGAAACAAGAAGGTGTATCCAGATCTCCTCAATGGGATGGGTTCTTTGTAGTCCTCAGCACTTCAGATCTAATCTTTCTCTCTCTTGTAGATGTAGAAAACCCAATGTAGAAGGTAGAGCTCAATGGGAGCAAAATGGCAGAAAAATGAGACCAAGTGTATAGATCCAGAGTGATCTAGTATGCAACAAAAGGTGAAGAATGATGGGGAAAACCCTCCTATTTATAACAAAGTATTGGGTCTTTCTAGATCTTGGTGCATGATTAAAATAATGTTAATCACATCTAGATCCACCTCTATGAATATTTTATTATTATTTGTTGGAGGGAAAGGGTGTTTGACTTGGGTCAAATCCCTTGATTAGTGAAAAATAAATAAATAAATGATTTATTTATCTTTTTAAGGAAGTGGTTGGGATATAATCAAGTAAATAATGATTTATTTGATTAATGGTGGTTTGATTTGGTCATATTTAACAAGGAACATTATTTAAATAATTATTCCTAGAAAATAATAAGATAACTATGGGTTTATCTCATTAATTTCTTTGTTTTTGGGTTAAACATGACTGGGAATAATAATTAAATTATGGTTTAATTAATTATTCCTTTTGGGTTTTCCTAATTAACATAGTGAAAGTAGTTTTACTTGGGGTAAAACTGGTCTTACGTGGTGTACTTGGGTCCATCTAATGGTGAAAGGTTAGATGACCAAAAATGGTGTAACGA